>NW_017553907.1:3455303-3516316 GCF_001854935.1 Bemisia tabaci
ACCAAGGTCCGTTGGTACCTTTACCATCTCACTTTTTTTACCAATTATTGGTAATTTTACCAAGACAGACTGGTAAGCTTACCTAAAAACCGGTATTATTTTTTATTTTTTACTGTTTTTTTCAGGTAAGAATACCACTTTTATGGGTAATCAATTCCCGGTAACTTTGCCATTTTATCTTGGTAATTCTACCGCAGTCGATAAAAAATATTGGCGTTTTTACCAAGGTCCAGGAAAAATTACCGAGGAAGTTCAATAATTTTACCAAGATTCTCGGTAAAATTACCAATTCCATAAATGGTAATTTTACCAAGAAAAAACTGGGATCAAATAGAACCCTGAATTCTTGGGAATTTTACCTTTTTCTTATTAAATTCACCGAGATGTCTTTTTCAGTGTAGGGTTTCTCTCTCCGCTCAGCCAGTTGGAAAAAGCAAACAAACAGAAGGCGGCTCTCTGGGGTCGCTCATGTATTACCTAAGTCATTTTGGCCGACTTTTTAACCCCCCCCCCCCCCCCCCCCCGACACAATCCCACATTTATGGCAGTTACGGCACCCATGGGACAGTATCTCGCCCTCTAAACTGAGTGAGACTAGCCTGACTCCCACCTCCTAATTTTCCAGAGAATAACATAGAAGACCTACTTCCTCTCCCAAATGTGCAGATAATAACAGAGGAGGCCTGAAAATAGCTTAAAAAAATTAGTGAAACATTTTTTTCACGAAAAAAGGGGCGGTGATGATTATGCTTGATCCCCTCCCCTGTTATGTTCAGACCCCTCCCCTCTCTAAGTGGTACTTGAATAGTCCCTCCGGTTTTTACCTAAAATTCCACAGGTTTGCATTGAAAAAAAGCTGGGGATTCGATAATTAAAATTAAGCCTTACGTAATTTTTGCGCTTAATAAAAAACGGCCATGGTTTATTGCAACTGGCTAATTTTCTGAAAACTTAAAATTTTCAAAAAGAGCCTTTTCTAGGTGCAAGAATCGCGTATCTATGGGAAATTGGATTTTCCGGCGAGCTGGTCGGTTAAAAACAAATGATGGTGATTCTCGACTTTGGTAGCAAAATGTAAGTAACATTAAACACCCGGGTCAAAAAATGTCTTTGGCTTTTCCTACGCAACTGAATTTTCAACTGTCAACAGTCATTGGACAACTCTCTTTTTCTAGCTAACTGATGTGGGTTTGACATATGGGTGTATGGGCGGACGATGTCTTTGACGTCATGATTTCTGATTTATTTTTGGCTGCTGAATCCGAAAATGGCCCCGCTTTCTTCCAATATGCAACTTTGATAATCCCAGAAAATTGATTTTTCCTCTAAAAAGCTCGACTTTTTGGAAAAATGTAGATTTTCCGGGATTTCCTGAGCATTTGAAATACTTCGAACAGCGCTAAAAATTTTGTAGGGATCTACCATTAAGCCTAATACGGCTGGGNGGGGGGGGGGGGGGGGGGTTGCAGAGCTAAGTTGTTGATTAATCTCCAAGATCTGAAGGTGATGGCTTATTTGCAATGTCTTAACAATCAGTTAACTTTATTTTAAAGTGAGAGAAAGCAAAAAAAAGGTTAAGAGAAACAAAATTCAAACAGAATGATGGAGGCAAACAGAAAGAAGGGAAGTTTCCAACTCCTCGCAAGAGAATTAAAAGTGACAATGTAAGAAAGATGAATGGACACAAGAGAGGTGGCTAGAAAAACAAGTAAAAAAGTAAGGTACGATCTCGTGTGGGTGATAGGAAATTAGGTATTTTCAAATCCGAAAAGAGCTGATTGAAATCTTACTGACACATCGATCAATCGTCCTGGTGGCATTTGCTGAGGGGGCCGGTAATTACCATGTACGCCTGGCAGTTAACATGTAATCAATTCGTACATCGAAAAAAGTTCAAGCTCCATTTTCTTACTTGAAATATTAATCAGTCTGGGTCGCAAGAGGACGTTGATCTCAAAGAATCATAGAGTTCAGAGCAACAAAAAATTTACAACGAACTGTTGCACTTTCAATGTGCTAACCGTTTATCGATCTCGTAAGGTAGCAAGATGTTCTTGCTTACTTGCGCATTGTGGTAGTAAAATAGTCATAGTTACAGGACATTTTGGCTCTATCCCTTTTTTACATCCCTGCGCACGGTCGTCCATAAATTACTAAAGGCACTTGGTTTGTCCATTTTGAAACCCTCCCCCTTACAGTAATGTCAATATAATAAATGCCAGGCGTGAGCTGACACAGATGCTAAAAGAAGTATATAGAAAGAAAGAAGGAACGGAAAGAATAAGTAAGAAAGAAAGAAAAGGAAAGAGCGAAAAAAACCCCGCAAAACATGGATACTTTCCAGGAAAAATTCCTCGTCTTTTATTTTTCCTCTTTTCAAGCAAGCCGACGGGGCCATCAAAAGTAATTGCCTGCACTTCGTTCATTTGTAATTTCAAAATAAGTCTGAAAAGAATGGGATTGAAAATAATAATTATTTAAACTGTAAGCATTTGCCTCGACTAATAGCTTATATGCTGATAAATCTGAATCTAGACACCCCCAAAAAAGATAATCGGGTCAATTTAACCCGCCTTGGGATTTCGTCAAAAGAAAATTCCTTGACGTGACACAACTATCGTCAAAATACCAATTTTTAAACGAGCGCCGTCCAGGGCGATTGAGAGACCATTATAATTTTTTTTTCCCCTAAACGATTATTATTTGGACGCATCATAGCATATTTTAAGCGAATTTGTCACTATAACTTTTCTCAAACTTCAGAAATAAGAGGAACCTTAACGCGCGTTGGTTACGGCGCAGAGATACAACTATTCGTGCTTGATGGATGTCCGTGTCGCATCTGCGAAATTGAAGGCGCGATGGCGCGAAGCATGGATTCGCAATGCTCAGCTCTATACTGCCAATGAAGAGTCACTCAGATTTGGAAGAAAAGTTAAAAATCGATGCTCATAAATGTTTCTCCTATCTTCAACTATTTTGACGCTCGATTTTCAATTTTTTTTTCGATGTGATGTCTGATTATTTTTATTATGTATTTGTAGACCTATACGTGGATTACATTTTATAATACGGAACCTCTATCTCTGACTCTTCCATAAAGCACGTATCTGCATGGGGAAATCAATAGCATATGTGTTATTTCTAGAATGAGCCGGAATAGTGGTTCCTTTTTGCAAAATTTAATTCATATAATATAATGCTCATACACGCCGGCCCCATACAGCCTATGGGGTGAGATACGTGTTTTTGGCAAGTCTCATGTCAATTGAAAGCGGCTTGGGCATTTGGACATTTGTGGGCCAACATATTACTATTAATACACGGATGATGTTTATTAGCCTATCCCAAAAATTGACGACGAAATCTACGCTTTTCACGGTCTTAACATCGTCATCCTATCAATGCTTCTTCCTTCAAATTTTCAGGAAACTCCGCCTCTTTTATGCGATTCCAACACAGTAGAGCCCTTGGATGGTTTTTCTCCGAAAAATGATAAACTTTTTAGGAATAGATTGTTACGCAATACGCAATGCTTGAGTGACTTCCTTCCACCTCTTTCCTAAAATACCCAGCCCTTCGACCTTCAACGCGCTGGGTAAGTAATTATAGACGACCTCATAGCAAATATAATTGAAAAGAGGTATTTGAAACGAAAAAGTCGCTGCAATTAAAAATATGAAAAAATATGTAAATTTTATACCCGACGACAAAGGCTTAGCATTGGTTACCTCCTTACACACGTGTTGCAATTAAAAAAAATTAATTTTACGGAAATTAAAATTTGAGGTAACTTTCAGTCCTTCGCGTAACTAAACAACACATTTTGAAAATAAGTGTTCCAATTTTATTTCGAATGGATCTGTTCGACTACACGTTTGTTTTATTTACTCATGAAAACTGGAGGTGTAAAATTCCTCCTTTCATTTTCTTCGATGGGTTTCTGGATATTGTATGAATTAAAACAATTTGCTGCATGTTTTTCCTTCAAAATTTTACGAGGGTGACGAATTGTACCAAACCTGGAAATCAACTCCTTAGCACAATAAAAGTGTTTATTACAAGTAACACTGTTATAATGACAACATTTTAGAAAATTTAAAAATGACACCTTTCATTCAACTTGATTTCTATTTAATTCGTGTGCAAACTAGGCAGATGATAACATTTCTTTCAGGAGATGATTTTTGCACTAAACTTGTTCTCTACATTAGATTTCGAGGAAAAAACATGTGGCTCCTTCTTGTTCATTCACACCTTGTCTAGTATCCCATTCATGCTGGGAAAAATCCATTTAATAGAAAAAACATGAAAAAATAAAGAACAAAACAATCAAAATGTTTAAAAAATTGTAAGAGAAATACCTTCTTTGAAGCAGAGGCAGGTTCGTGCCGAACAGCCAAAGGCGTCTTTCACTAAGCCATTTCTCCATTGACGAACTGATGGTGAGTGAACGGGAAAAATCAAAACAAATCGGTAACGTTCGTTTCCTCGGGCGCGTTGCCACACCATTCCGTTAGCTCCTTTCCCCTCTTGAAAAGTAACTAAAACTTGAAGGCAACGTTACAACGTTGATCCATATAGACTTTATGCCGTAGGTGCCAAACTTGCATGATAAATCCTAGATTTCCCGGGGATTGCTGGCGGTTTTTACTTTTATTCCTTGCGCATTGGCGGTGGTGTTTGTGACTTGCGCTATTGACCTAGCTACGTTTGTTTATTTTCCCCGTAACCACAATCCACACAAGCTGGTCTCCTCGTATCTCCTCATTACTTATTCATATTTTTATGTTAAGCCGCCACTAATTGATACTGGGCCCTGATAAAGTTTAATCTGACCCATAATACTTTTCTAGTTCATCCGCGCTTTGTTGGTTCATTGTTACTCAAGAACGCTCCTTCGAATAATATTAGTTTTCGGGAGAGTATTTTCTCATTATTCGGCGTTTCCGAATCGATGGAACGACGAAACGACGAGAGAGCGTAACTATATTTCAAGGTTGCAAAATTTACTCATACAGATTGATTTTCAACAAGGATATAAGTGTGTGATTTCTAAATAAAATTTGGTGGTGCTTGTGCGTGTAACCAAAGGGATAGTTAGTCAGATTTTCAGTCAGAAACACTCAAAAGTTTTCTAGTGAAAACACGATTATTTTATAGAAATTTTGCAACGTTGAAATGTAGTTACTTTCATTCATGACAGATAAAAGTGTCAGGGGTTATACTCTAAAATTAAGGCACTACCGTTTGTTGGGTGATAAGGACAATTCCAATTAATTTTGGTTGTGCCGCGACATTTGTGTTAGTAACCGAATCTATTGGGGGTACTACCACAATTAATTATAGAGATGATCAAGTTGGGATTCAACCTCTACCTCTTTTTTCTCCGTACCTGATCTGCTGAACGACGAATTTTTTCACAACTACGCGAGCATGCCATAAAAATACACACTGCAGACTGATTATTAAAAGTGATGGACAAAATGATAGACAAAGAAGACGAAGATAAAATGGAGCAATCGTAATGGTTGAAGCGGGTAGTTGTTTTAGACCAAGAGGGAAACTGATAAACTGCATAATTATAGGGACCCTCGCGCCTCGTGGGTTGGTGTTAGTTAGTAAGTCTACTGCTTTCCTTTTTTGTCTATTGCAACTACCCACTTCCGCATTAGGATCGATCCATTTCATATTTTTCCTTTGTCTATCGCTTTGTTTATCAATTTCAATAATCAGCATGCTAGGAAAAATGTTCAATCGTATGAATGGACATTTCGGTTTTCCATATCGATCGAGTTATTCGGATTGTCCAAGTGAAATTTCGGTTTGTGAGATTGAACGTTTCATTTGTGTGATTGAATTTAGGTTATCACACCGGCTTAATCGAACTGAAATGTTTTTTTTTTTTTTTTTTTTTTTTTTTTTTTTTTTTAATGAGCCAAATACTTCGGTCAATATGAAACACCTGAAATTCAGTCCATATTCTCGAACTTTATAATTAGTGCATTGCAGCACTGATGTTTGCAAGAAAAACATCGCATGAACATTTAGACATTTTTTAATTTCCTTTATTAAAATGCCAATTTCTGTGAGACATTTTTTCAGTTTTTTTGCTAAATTTTTAAAAACTCTTCTTAGTAATTTGATTTAATCTGTGAGAAACTATAAAGAAAGCTATGCCCATAATAATGTCCCGAAAAAAATGTCAATTAAAGGAAATTTAGAAACTAAGCCTGAATAAGTCATAATAGACATTCGCCCATTGATGATATCATACCGCTATTTTTGAACCAGTATGATATCATACTGATTCGGCATGATATCGTACTGATTTAGCATGATATCAAGCTAATCGACTTTGCCTGTGTCCTTTCTTCATCTCAGGGAAGGTTCAGATTTAGGCAGTGGCGATATTTGAAAGTTGGCAACACTGTTTTTTCTCCGTTTAAATGTATGTAAAACAATCGATTCTTGGTGAGGCCAATCGATATTTTTAAGCCTTTAAAAGGCGGAAAAACAGTGTTGCAAACTTCCAAAATCGCTAATGATTTAGGGGAACTCACGCCACAGACTGCACTTAGAAGCAAAATAATCCTAAATTCAGCCCTGATCCTCTTTGTTTTATCAAATTTAACATGGAAATATTTACAAACCCTTTTAGATTTGGAACGTAGTCCCTAGATTCCTTTCGCGCCCACTAACGACACTAGCGTGCCTGACATCTGACTAGACGATACAAACCACAAAATTAGCGTTTAGCGAAGTAAAGATTGATCATGATTCATGTCAACTTTCCGTGCATGCAATGAATACATTAGTTCTGCAGAAAATTTGCTCTATGAGTAATTCCTTGATTTCAACTGTATATTTCATTTGCATAACGAGAGGCATCATCAAGGGAATGAATCAAATAAGAATGTCATACTTACCAGATCAATCTAGTTTAATGAACAAAAATAATTTTTATTGCCAACAAAAATTATTGCACATTTATATAATTACAATGACGAGATCGGGTCGTACCGCTAGAGCTCTACATTTATTATTTTGTACCATTGTAACAAAAATAAATTTTTTAAAACTAAACTTATTCATAGATACGATTTTTATGATATTCATGTTTACCACAACATTAAATCATGGATCTTAATTATTTTGAGTGTGGAAGAAACATTTTGCGCGACATAAAGGACGTCAAAATAAGAATGGGAGACGAGGCGAATGACCTGGAGTGAACTGAGCTAAGCAGAAAGGAACTCAGTCACATTTTAGAAAAAATTGTTTAAAATTAGATCGACACTAGTGTTAGTACTTGTACTTTTTCTCCTCTCAAAAATGCATCAAGTATGGAGAAACAATGCTTTAAATGTGAAAAAATTTAATATGAATACATGGACTGATTGGAGAAGACAACTTTAATTTTTGTTTTTCTTAGTTACAACTTGATAAGACTCAGTATTTTGCTTCGTAATAGTTTTTGGATAAAGCTGGAGTCATATTTTTCCATTATCTTTTCCTGCATTCCCTGCAATAAGACTTTACCAAAACGAGAAATTGTTAGACGATACTTTTTCGCATCATTTACATAACATTACTAAAAAAAATACTGTAATTATAAAATCAGCAAATTGGAGCTACAGCCATGGAACCAATTTTTTTTTTTTTGCGTGTGTGTGTAAAATCGATTTATTCATGTACCCAATGCGCTCAGAGGGGGTACCATTCTTGCAAAAGAATCTGATAGTGATGTGGAACGGCAGAATCGAGATACAAACTTAATATAAATTGCGAATTACATTGAATGCAATGAGATCGCAGGCCGTTTTCTTGTGTTACCTCGGAACGGAAAAATGTAGTCACGATTCTTCTGCCTTTAACCACTGATAATGTGATGCGAAACTGTAAAAAGATTCTCAAGAATATTCGCAAGATGTTTCACCAATCTGCACTAACCAAATGAGGAAAATGTGCCTCCTCCTATTCCGCTTTATATTTTATGTCTTAACATTTAATGTTCTCTTCCGTTATTTCCTAAAAGTTGAAAATAAAATCTGAATAATGTATTCAGTGCTGAAGTTGAAGGTCACTTCTACAAGATTAAAACACAATTTTCTACCGAATTAAAGTAAATGCAGGGATGTTCAAAAATAAGCACAAGGAACACTTGGAGGACTTAGAGAATAAGCCACTTTACCTATACCATGATCTTAAAGCTTATTCTTGTTAAGTAAGTACGCACCATTGATTGAGGAGAAGTAATTAAAGTATTCTTAAAATTAAGAACAACGAAATACTTATTTCGCATTGATTTTATGGAGTATAATACGTCTCATAAATAAAAATCATGACACGCAAACTCTCAGACCTCCGATTCCAAACCAACAAAATTAACGGTAAAAACTTTCATTATTAGGGACCTCCGAAGTTATTTCCTCAAAACATGTATATTATAAATAATTGAGTAGAGTATATAGCACTAACTATAAGGCTAATGCACTACGTTCTACTTATCTAGAAATAAAAAAATAAAACTTTTTGATGAACTCGCAGACGGAGAGAAAAGAATTAATGCTACGAGAGATGTTAACAAGATCAATTTCTTATTTGTTAAAATATAACGTCCGAGATCTTTTCCAGAAGGTTAAAGAATAACTTTATATTAAATACCTAGACATCGGCGAGGCAATACCATAGAGGCCCAAAACTTGCCGGCCGATTATCGAGCGGGATTCTTTCTCTGTAATAAAAAAATATTGAGAGGCAGTACTCTCCCTAATTAGGGAGAGCAACAAAAATTCCATACAGGCACGCTCAGAAGACCTCTGGGTAGACCAGACACTAGACCTTGAAGAACATAAATTGGACCAAAGTTGACCAATATAGTGAATTATACTCGGTCGGTGCATGACGTGACACCCGTTTAGAGTTTAGTAAATGCTCGTGTGTCAAAATTGGCAGCTTTTATTTCCAGTGGACCTTATGCTCACCCTCTTTGCGTTGATTAACAAAAATGCGAAATAATTTTACTAGTCTTCTACTGATTCTCTACCGGAAGTGCTCGCAACAAGGATGACATTAAAATACTCCTCTCTGAGAAAAATTTCTTAGACTGTCCAGCTGAATTCCGATGAAAAAAACAGGCCGTGCCGTAACTGTCTGTTTCCTTCACTGGAATTCCTATTATCGATTTTCTTGTTAATGCTAGTGGAATTTCACCATTTTTTGACGTCCTAGGAAAACTATCAGTGGGTCCATCTCTGTTTTCCCAACATAATAGGGCCGGATTTTATGGACCGCGGCCCATGGCGGCGAATTTTGGGGGCCGGCAAATATTTTTCAAATATAGGTATCAAGAAAAGATCTGATTAAGAAAAAAAATTACAAACGAGAAGAGGCGAATAAATCTCTCATTTCCTGAGAGTTGAAGTATAGTAACTTCTAATTTGTTCGTCTTTCGATGATACAAGAGACAGCGCCTTTTATTAGTCTAGTTGAGAGAGAAACCGAACAAGCAATTTGGCCTGGAGCGGCGCGGCGCTGAGACCAATGATGACAAGGACTTGAGATAGAAAAGAAAAAACCCTTGGCGTGTCGGTCAGCATGATACACATATTAGCGCGTACAAGACTTCATGAATACTTCACGCATTGCGTCAAAAACAGTGCGGTCAGTGGCGGTCGGCGTGAAACGCATAGCGCCTACAAGACTGTTGAGATACTTCACGCATTGCGCCAAACACTGTGCGGTTGGCGCGGTGGCGGAAATTTAAATCATTGTACCACATACATGTTTATTCTTTCATAATTTTCTCAATTTTTTCTTATAAATGAAAGGCCTCGTCTACACAGAGATAGGTTTACGGAACTTAACTTTTGCGCAAAGTCCCGTGAACTTTTGCTAGTGTTGACAGAGCTTTCACAAAAAATGTGCCCAACACAAGTAAACGCGTTTTATGAACCCCTCCTCCTCCGGCACGTTCACTTAATGGTTTGTATCGATGTTTCAAAACGAATGAGAAGGGGCGGCAAAATACAGGCGGCCCATGAGCAGCAAGTACAGGTAAATCCGGCCCTGCAACGAAGTAATTTTTCTCAGTGCATAGACTGATTTAGTAGCTACGTTATTCGATATAATATCGAACCCTTGGTTCAAATGCAACAAGAACCGTTCTAATTTGCGCCCTTTGCGCTATAATTTTAAATGCGTCCAAGTGTTTCCCAAAATCGAAATTTCTCGTACTTGATGAGTCTTTAATTGATTTATGACCGGCCAATGACGAAATTCCAATAAATTAGTACAATTAACTCATGAAGTCGCACACGAGGTAATGATAGTTTGTTTTGGTTTGATTCGATCGTCGATCGATTTCGTCGTCGATTCCGATTTAATATCGAATGACGCAGTCACTAAATCAGTCTATTGATGCCAGAGTTGCCCTGGAGATAAAAATGTTTACATGCTGGAAGAATGATGGTGCTTGTTCTCGTCTTTTTCGCTATCGGCGCCCCCTTTGATCGTGAAAGTGACGTAGTATCTTTTATTTTTGTCTAGTTTCTCGGTGGGCAGTGAGATGACCTGTCTCTCCGGACCATGGCTCAACTCCAAGGTGACCGGCCGTGTTGGATCCACGTTTCGAAGATATTTCGCGATGTCTGTTCCGGCTTCCTGCGACCGCTGCTTTTTCCCGCCTTCGATTTGCGGCAGGAACCCGTTTCGCCGTCCCACCGTCGTCGGTTTTGGCATCTGGTGGTGATTCATCTTCGCAACTGGAAAGCAAAACGCATGAGACAGCATAGCTTTTAGGAAGGCAGAGGTTTAATTTGATTACATTTTGCAATAAGGAACCACTATTTCTGGCCAATTTTAGAAACGACATATGTGCCATTGGTTTCCCTATGCAGATAAGTGCTTTAATGGGAGAGCCAAAGATAGCGGTTCCTTTTTGCAAAATGTAATCCAATTGGACTGCACTTTGAGATATGGAACTAGTATTTGGATTGCATTTTGCAAAAAGGAACCAGGAGCATTGCAATTTTGCTAAAATTGTGCGACTTCTATTGTCTCAGAAGAAGAACCTGATTATCCATTAACACTTTCTACTTTACTCGCTGAAAACTGTAAATTTAAACCAAAAATTATCATGTAAATTTCATAAATTAACATGGTTTCAGTAATTTTATTGCAAAGAATGAAGTTGCACAATCTTAGCACCATTGCAATGCTTCTGGTTCCTTTTTGCAAAATGCAATCCATTTGTCTCATCCACTGAGTCACCTATCTGCACTGAAAAAATTATTGGTAGAATTTACCATTCGTTCACGTTGTATTCCACACAGCGTGAAAGAATGGTAAATTTTACCAATCTTCAAGTCGATATTCTACCAGAGAAATGGTTATCTGTGCCAGTATATAGTAACGTTTACCTTCCTCCTGGCAGAATTGACTGTGAATTAATGCTGTGTGAAATACAGCGTGAAGGAATAGTCAATTCTACCAATCTTTTTTCAGTGTGCATCGGAAAATTGACCGCACAAACAACGTGTTTAGAAACGTTGTTTGTGCGGTTCAAATGAGCCACATTCGATGGCTAAAGTGCGAAAGCTCGTATGCAACGTTGCAGACTTCCTCTCATGCATCGTTTTTCCTTCCGTCTTTCCTTGGACACAGCTTTGATTTTTCTAATCAAATAGCAGAATATTCTTTACCAGCTATACAGTTGGCTTCTTTTTTATCGGAAGAATAAAATCGGTGCGGAAATGTTGGAACACAGCAATAATGATTTGTGGTTTCGTACCTTGGTCATCGATGTAGTAAGTTCTTTATTAAAAATGATCAAATGGACTAAATTTTGCAATTTGGAACTAAAATTTCTGGCTCAGTTTAGAAACAACGTATGTACCATTAGCTTTCCTATGCATTTAAGATATGTTTATGAATGAGCTTGGAATTTTAGTTCCCATTAGCAAAATGCAGTCTGCATGATCATCGGGGGTACAGAAAAATCTTGAATGATCATCACAATACCGGATGTAACCGGATCACGACGAGGTCGCCGCTCCTGCATTGGCGGATCCAGAAATTTGGCAACACCGGATTTCCTCCATTTGAACCTATAGAAATGTATCGATTCTTGGAGGGGCCAGATGTTCGCGACAAGAATCGATTGTTTAGCATAGATTTAAATGGAGGAATTCGGTGTTGCCCAATTGCTAGATCCGCCTCTGCGCTCTTGTATCTAGATGAACCTGGAAATTACGGGTCTGAGAATACGAGTTTCAATTTGAGAGAAGTCCAACGGACTGCATCACGACCCGGCAATACTGTATTGATGATCATTGAAGACCTTTTTGTACCTCTAATGATCATTTAAGCATCATTATGAAGTTTTATTTGATTCCCTCCCATTGCTACAAACTACAATCCAGTTACCTTGACTGAAAACTTTGGTGTTCCAAACGAACCGAAGTTTTTTCTCCGTGCAGTACAATCTACTTTCCCGCCAAGTTTTTATCGCATTACTTACTGTAGGCAGCGCATGGGATTCCGGTGTACGCATGCGTGGTGTGGTAACAGCGGTGTGTGCAATGAGTGCATAGCATGGGGTTGTCGGGGATGTTTTCCAAGATCGTTTTGCCTGCTCTCGTTCTTCTAAGGGCTGCAGTTAATTTGTCGAGGTTATCTGAAGACTTGATCCGGGGTATCAGCTTCTTGTCTGATGACTGCAGAAGCCGTAACTGGTCTGAAACAAGAAGCTTTCCTTTAGAATGTCGCATGGAAGAATTTGCGCGAGGAAAAACAGGCTTGATCTATTTGAAAGCATGCCTTACAGTGAGTTCATCGCAGAGTCAATTTTTGAAAGTTGGCAGTACTATTTTTCTCCATTTAAATGTATGTAAAACAATCTAATCATCTCACCTGAAATCGAAATATTTAAGGGATTTAAATGGAGAATAACAGTGTTGCCAACTTACAACACCGCCACCGGTTCATCACACTACGTCTACTTTAATAAAAGTAGTTTGTAAGAGCGGAAAGCGCGGAGAATTAACATCAATGTATCCTATTTCCCGTCATGTTTTATTGAACTCATACATTTTTTGTACTTTTTATTAGAAATCAATTTCAAAATTCAACCTCTTTCATACTAAGACTTTTTATGATTTCACGATTCACACCGTCCTTTAGACGAAAAAATATTATTTTTCTCTGTTAAACGTTCATTCGCCCAAACCAACACGCTAGAGAAAAAAGAAAGAGAGAAAATTATTTTAAAATGAAAAAAGCAACAAACAGCTTGTCTAAATGGATTGCACATTTTTTTAGTTTCACGTTTAAAAAATAAAAATGAAAAAAAAAACTTCGGAAACATGTTCATAAAGCTGAATACTACAGTACTGAAATTTTGACCAAAAAATTTATATGAACAAGAATTTAAGTTCACGTAAAGTATCGTTACCTCAAAAACGCAGATAAATATTGAAATTTTTGGTAAATATTTTTGAATGAGGAAAGGCAATCCCCTGAGCAATCCAAGAGAAACTGTTGATTTTTTTTTTTTTGCAAAAACTTAAACATGAGCAGAGATTTGCATGACAGCAAACATTGATACGCATTTTTTGACTTCAGCTATTCATACAATGCAATCAACCTAGGCGATCTTAACTCTCCTACTTCCATATTTTCTAATTAGTTATCTTAAGTAGTAACTACCTACATGTTCAATACAATATAATATGTATAATACTCTTACCATAGAGATACCGCTCGAAGTGTTTGAAAGAATAAGCCCCGTCATACTGCCTCAAACCGACGATCAGACCAGCCTTCTTGTACTCATCAACTAACCGCTTCACCATCACTTGCTCATTGCTTTTCCCTGCTCGAATTTGCAATCGCTTGAGTTCCAAAAGCTCATTGAATATTCGCCTCTCCAAATGATACCTATAAATGCGAGTAAAATTAATTTACAAGTATAAACACGGATGACTCATTCGGATCGCTGATGATGGATGGAAAAAAAAAACCCGCTGAAATAAATGTATATTGTTTATCCCCAAAACATATAGAGATATTGTCCGTAGAAATTAGGGAGGTTTGACACATCCATGCTCCAGGCTTTCTAAATTTTTTAGGATTAAGGCCTAGTAGAATCTGATTCTGCAGATCCACTCGTCCATTTCATGATAATTTGATGCCACTACCGGGGACCAAACCTGGGACCATAGGAGTTTACCTAGAGTCCGACGCGCTGACCACTAGGCAAAACTGGCCTGCAATAAATCTCTTATTTTAATCTAGGATAGAGTATTATTAGGTATCATAATAACGGTTTACATTGGCGTGTTCCGGGCTAGAATTCAGGAATAATCAAACAATGAAGTCGATCTCCAAAACGCTCTAAGAATTATTTAACGTGAATCGGAAGACCAGCACAACAGTCGGATTGTTCTTGTCCGTAAATTCAACATTTCCTGCTTATTTGGTGTCGCATCCTTTGACTATTTATAAGTCCAATGTGATCAAGGTCGTTGATAAGGAAGATCAATTTCCTTGATTCAAGGATTAGGACGGTTTGCATTCAGTTTGTAAACACGCGGACGTCTCTGTTCTATCTTAAGATAAACTTGATTCAAAGCCAGCACGAGCGTCTCGTTTCGTTGCGGTTTTATTAGTATGTCTAAGGATTAACGATTGAACTGTGTACTTACTTTCTTACGCTATTTTGTACAGCTTGCGTCACCGAGACCACATTAATATTCGGCTCTTCCTCATCGTCCTTCTCCTTTTCCTTATCTTTCTTTTGACTTTGCGAGATCGTGCTTTTCCCCCTTTTGATCCGCGACTTGCCTGTGAACGCGGGAAAATTAATAAACATATGATAAAATAAATTTTCAGTTATTTTGAGAATCCAGCGAGCTGCAGAACCTTGAAGAGATAAAATTGGACGGTTCCAGCACGATCCTTTTGGCTACAGCCGTTTCACTAACTAAAATTCGTAGGAGTAAATGGATAGAATTAATCAGATGGGAACCAACCCACATTTTCGAAAAAATTGAGTTAAGAATGTTTTCGAGTTTCAATAGTCGTACATATTTCCCCTGCCAAAAACTCAAAAGTCAAGGAAAAAAATTATCTGTGTTGAGAGGGGTTAAAGTTTATTTGCTACATTGAGCCTCATTGAGAAATAAAACTTCAAACCTTTTTTTCTCAGTTTCAACTTTATGTGGGATGGTTCCTTTCTATTAAACGCTGTCCAAATATAAGGGGAAAACAATGGTAACATTCGATAAACGAAGCAGAGAAGGTATGATAATAATCCGGAACTTCTCGGTGATTACGCAGCCGTTATCAGTGGGACAAAATGAAACGAAATTCCAAAAACAAAACCAAACGATTTGTTTTTTAAAACAAATCAATTTGTCTCATTGAGAATGGCTGCCTAAATGGCCGAAACGTTTCGGGTTTTTTTTTTGTCTTTTTACAGCCTTGTTTGGTTCTCCTAATCGGGCCTCGTTTTTTAACTTTACACCCAAATCTGAGTGATACTTCATTGGCAGCAGAGTGCAGAGCATTGCGAGTTCACGCCTCGCGCGATCGCGCCTTCAATTTTTCATATGCAACACGGGCATCCATCAAGCACGAATAGTTGTATCACTGAGCCGTTATCAACGCGCGTCCGTCACTCCTTCCCACTCCTTCCCCTTGCTCTATTCTCATGTTATGTCAATTCCATTAGTCACATTTTTAAGGGTGTTTCAAGGGCTACGTGGACCGCTGTAATGACCCTTTAATGTATGAAAAAATTGCAAACCTATTCTCAAAATTACGAAAATGTTGAAGTCCTTCTCCGTCCTGTGAAACCGTCAGTTTGCAGATATTGTTCCTAAGCCATTGATGTATTGTGTTTCATAATTTATTCGTACCCTGTTTAGTGTTTTGTTGTTGAGCGTTTTGTTTTTTCATCCCAAAATGTTTTTACATAATTTTACGCCAGATCATTTCTGTGACGGTCAAAAAAGTCTTAAGATTTTCAAAAAGTTTCGCGCACTCTCGTTAAAGATCTGGTGGCTAATTATTAAAATTAATAAACAAAGATACAGTAAAAAGAAAATGGAGATATCCTATCGGTTAAAATAGGTGGCTCTAATAGTTAATGGGGAAAATGATGAATTAGCCCACGGCAACTCAAGTAACGCTCCACGGTTAGTCCATCCTTTTTTCCTTTGGTCTATTACAGCCTCCGTTTTAACCTAAGGATTGCTCCATTTTCCCCTTGTCTGCTTTGTCTATCGCTATGTCTATCAAATTCAATAAATAGCCCGCTGAGAGGATATAGATCCAGCAAGGTGATTGCTGGAATTGATAGACAAAGCGATAGACAAAGAAGACATAGGGAGAATGGAGCGATCCTATTGGCTGAAGTGGGTGTTCCCAAGGAACTGAGGGAGAAAACGATGAACTAACTATAGGGTCTCTCATGGGTTGCCGTTAAGTAGTCTATTATCTGCCTCCTTTGTTCATTGCAACCACCCGCTTCCGCCAATAGGATCCCTCCATACGCCTTTTGTCTTCTTTGTCTATCGGTTTCAACAATCGACCTGCAGCGGGCTGATTATTGAAATTGATAGACAAAGCTATAGACAAAGATGACTAACTGAAAATAAAGCGATCCTATTGGTGGAAGGGGGTGGTTGCATTGGACAAAGGAGGTAAGTAATAGACCAACTGAAGGCAACCCACGAGAGACCCTGTAGTTAGTCCATCATTTTTCCCCCTAGCCTATAACAACCACTCGTTTCAACCAACAGGATCGCTCCATGCTTTCTATGTCTTCAATGTCTATCAATTTGTCTATCAATTTCAATAATCAGCCCGCAGAAAAGATTTCGAGTCCAGAGGACTGATAAAATTCTAGTCTAAATGAAATAATTACCTCTCTCCGTTGACTTATGCCTCCTAGGCGAGGGCTCGAAGCCGGAATCAACAGGCTGGGACGACTCAGCATCTTCATCCGAGAGCACCCGGAAGCTCTGCGACTCCCGCCTCTTCTGCAAATCCGGGACGATCGAGAACGCCCTCTCGCGTTCGGACTCGACATCATCCTTTCCTAACCTCTCGCTCGCATCGCTCTGCTCGTTGCTCGCCGTTTGGTCGGCCGGGCTCCTCTCCACTTGCCCGAACTCGATCTCTCCGGAGACAACACTGGGCTTGGATTCGTCTCTGGGTCTCTCGTCCTTCGTGTAATTCGTGTCGATGTCTACTTTCTGCCCGAAGACCTCCACGACCTCCTCTTTCGTCGAGTTCTCGTAGAATTTTTCACCGTTCTCGTCGTTTTTTGTGCCGTACTCCATACCCTCGAACGTGGATCGCTTCTCGCGTTTCGTCTCGGATGTTTCTCGCTTGGACTCCTCGAGTTTTGAAACGGTCTCCGTTGCAGTTGTGTTGTTCTGGCTAGTAACTTCGCCGTTTCCAACGTCTGAATTTTGCACTTCCGGCTGGAGGACTAGCTCTTTTTCTTCTCCGCTGTCTTTTGTTTCGGTCTTTTGGCCATTTTCCACATGCTCCTGGTGGACCTCAGCGGTGACAACTTGCCGCGTCGCCGTGTCCTCTATGGAAGCCGCATCCTCAGGTTCAACCCTTGAACTTTCACCTTCCGTTATCTCCGGCACCGCGTTTCCGGTTTCAGCAGGCGCCACTTCCGGTTCCGGTCGATCCGTAGCCTGATGCTCGCCGTTCACCGTTTCTTTCTTTTCCGTTTTCTCGGACTTGGTCGTTTTCGTTTTCGTCTCCTTCTTTTCTGACTTCTCCGTATCACCAGTCCGCTCCACCACTTCCTTCTTCACGACTTTCGTTTCCTCTTTCGTGCTCTTCCGGCTCGTCTGTTTCCGCACTTCCGGTGCTTGGTTTCCGGTTGTTTTCCCCGTTTCCGGTTGACTCTTCCGCGCGTCCGACGATTCGTCCGTTTTGATTTTAACTTCGAAGTTGGCACTTTTAGTTGCGTTGTTCTGGTCTGTTTTACTCTCTGTCGTTCGCCTCTCGATGCTTACGCTTGTTTTCCTTCTAGATTGATTTCCGGTTTGTGAGTCCTGGTCACTTCCGCTAGACTCTTCGCTGCTGCTGTAACTACTCTCGCTATGCCTCCCATCCTCTTCATCACCTTCTTTGTGTTTGCCTCTGCTTCCTTTCCTACTCCTATTTTTTGTTTTACTTCGTCGTCTTCTAGTATCCTCTAATTCTTTCGTTTCTAGGTCCGAACTGTTATCTGAATTTCTTGAATGCCTAACTCTCCGTTTCCTTCGCCTACGCTCATCTCCGCTGGGATATTCGGATTGTCGCCTATGTCTAACGTCTTCTCTAATTCGAACCTAACAAAGAAGAAAAAGAAGAATACGATTAGTGAAATGGTATATGTCGTTGGAGTTTTGCCTGAACGGATGGACAAATTTACAGGGATAAGTAGAAAAAACACGCTTCATAAATTTGTAAACATAACTTCATAATGGAATATATCAAACTATTGATTGCGTTGCCTTATAATTTAACTTATTAAGCCGATAGATAAAAGCGCTTGATAAGTACTGAAGCTTAGAAAAATACTGAAATTGAAATAAATAAAGTTTCAGCTGATATTTTTGTCATCCCACTTCCATGAAACTTAATAATGTTTGAATAAACTGAAGGGTACTCACAAAATACTATCAATGCGTGCAATTTTAATCCAAGGGGAATGGAGGGAAAGCCCTTATATTTTGGAATGAACAACATAGATCATCTAACAGAACCTTTTACTTGTTTTCTTTTATGGAGCAATTTTTTTTAAAAAAAAATCCAGGATAAAAATCTATAGGAATAGTGTCTCAAAGATGCTATATGCACTAAAAACTCACTGGTTGACGCAGAGTTAGTTATTGATATGAGATCAGATATGATCAGATATTGGGTCACTTTGTCTCTCTTCCCTTTCATTGTATAACCCTTAGATTACTAATACAAAAGTACGCACATATCATACAACTGAGAATACAAGTAGAATTTTTAGTATAAGAATTTAAAGTTAAAATTTTTAAAAAATGTTCGAACTTCAACTGAACTCACCTGAACTGTTCGACTTTTTGTATCTAAAACTACTGGACTGGAAGATAAGGATTTTGCTCCTCGGGGTAAAGCAGGTACTGTGAGATTATCTGGCGTATTCATTTGGTCCGAAATCGATTCTGCCCTGGAAAAGGAAAAAAATAAAAAAAAAAAAATAAAAAAAATAAAAAAAAATAAAAAAAACATCAAGTCTAGTAAACTTACAACAAAATAATAAAACGCAACCCACTCAGTTACATTGTGAAAGTTCAATGTTTAACTTTTCAAAAATGAATTTACAATGCGATGTGAAGATGGTTAACCTCTGTAGATCCTTATTTCAACCGAGAAAAGTTTGCAATCGTTTGCGTTTAATTCAATTTTTCGAAAGGAGGTAAATTGTCTTTATTGCTTGAAATTTTGGAAGAGTATTTCTAGAGAAGATCATAAAAACATTCAAGAAATGACATGAATATTAGTTGACTTTCAATTTGTTTGTAGAAACAAATGTAATATTTGAAATGCACACCTGCACACCGACGGTGAAACTACCAAACCACGTATCTCGTTTGCGGTGTTTAAAAATCTACGCTCGCATTTTATTTTTTTGAAGTAGACCAAATGAATATCATTCCTTGAAATTTTCACAGAATTTTCTCCGCGCGAAGAGGAAAAATCACAGAAATTTTCAAGACTGGACGTTGAGTAGTTTTTCATTTAAAAAATAAAGTATGACAGGAAGTCTGCGACGTCGCAAACCGAGATACGTGGTTTGGTAGTTTCACCGTCGACACTTATTCCAGCTAACTATAAGTATTAACTCATAAGAAGAGAATAGGTACTCATCTAACAAAATAAATAAATATGGGTAAGTCATATAATGTTTCTTCAAACGAGCAAGCAAACTGTTTCTACGGATGTGCGCTCGTCAATTCTTCACATTATAATTTTTGCCGTCGCCAGAACAAGCATGTGCATAGTTCAATTGAAAAATATTAATTTTCATGAGGTCACATTTCAATTTCAAAAGAACAGCCAGCAAAACGGGTATAAATTAACCGCAAAAACGGTCAAAGGAACTCCAAATGAGCGATGCAACTATTCGGCCTCTCGAGTGTTGCACAGTATCAAACCGAATTGAAGGCGTTTTGGCTTGCCATTTCCTCATCAGCTAATATCTCTACGTTACTAAAATGATACCCCTCCCTCGTATTAAATACAATACGTTCAAGTGAAGAAACGCAGACGGTTAAATTTTAATGGTTGTTTTTGATGATTATTATTTTAATTTTGTTGAGAAAAATTCTTACATTGTTGTCATATTGCTGATTAATGCTGTAAAAATCTGCGAGTCTCGACTTCTGTTTTCATTTTACCCGTGTACTCTTCTACTTTTAAATTATACATAGAGAAACTATGTTTGCCCCTTATATTTTCTTGATGTCTTAATGGTTGTGACAGAAGCACTGCTACGAGGGGCGTTCAATAAGTAAGTATCCCCCCTCTCTAAAATCCATAAGAATGGACCGATTTTAGAAAACTTGGGCTCAAACTCTTCCTTAGGATATTTTGAGTTCAACAAAACAAACCGCAACAAAATCAGATTATGTGCGGCCGAACGCGAGCCGTTTGAACGCGCCGAGGAGCTCGACGCTCCCGCCGAATCTGCGAGGATTTGAAGTCCGCTACAGGAGAAGAGCTTCTCTGCCAAAGCCTCAGTCGTTCATCACTGACGAAAAATCAAAGAAATTTTTGTAGAATAAGGGGCTTACCTCACTTCTCCACATAACCAGCTCGATCCAAGCAAGTCTGATACTGAGACTAAGACTAAGAGAACAGCTTTTGGATGCCTCGTGCGTGGAAGTCTTTTAGCTGACCGCGGATGAAAGAGTGGACGGCTTGTTTGACCTCTTCCACTGATTCAAAATTAACTCCTCCAAGTTCAGATTTCAGGAACGGGAATAAATGATGGTCTGGTTTGCCATTTATTATCGGATCTAAAATCTGAACTCGGAGGAGTTAATTTTGAATCAATGGAAGAGGTCTAACAAGCCGTCCACTCTTTCATCCGCGGTCAGCTGAAAGACTTCCACGCACGAGGCATCCAAAAGCTGTTCTCTTAGTCTTAGTCTCAGTATCAGACTTGCTTGGATCGAGCTGGTTATGTGGAGAAGTGAGGTAAGCCCCTTATTCTACAAAAATTTCTTTGATTTTTCGTCAGTGATGAACGACTGAGGCTTTGGCAGAGAAGCTCTTCTCCTGTGGCGGACTTCAAATCCTCGCAGATTCGGCGGGAGCGTCGAGCTCCTCGGCGCGTTCAAACGGCTCGCGTTCGGCCGCACATAATCCGATTTTGTTGCGGTTTGTTTTGTTGAACTCAAAATATCCTAAGGAAGAGTTTGAGCCCAAGTTTTCTAAAATTGGTCCATTCTTATGGATTTTAGAGAGGGGGGATACTTACTTATTGAACGCCCCTCGTATTTAGATTTGTGGCGTTGCAAATATACTTAAAAAAATATAATTTATCATTATCATCCCTCTCTCTGTATTTGTTTTTGAAGCAATACAACAAATGTGGAATTGAGCCACGCGATTGGTTGGGTTATAAGAATGACGTCGTGGTAAAATTTTGAACTCTTACCGCCCGAATAATAATCTAGCTAAAAGCGCCTGTTAAGTGATTGACGACCAGTCGATTATCCAGCCAATCACAAGCTTGTAACCGCGACAGCACTCTTACACCTGGTCAAGTGGCGACCAACCACATGGCTCCATTCCACCTCGATCTTGTTTCAAAGCACAAATATTCAACGATTGGCCCTCCATGAAATCACCACCATGAGCTCATAGATTACCTGTGAGGTCCACGCAATGCCGCTGAATGGCTTGTGAGTTTGCTTGCAGGAACGCCTCCGTGAAGTTGGAGATATTTGGCACAGGCACGATTGCCTTTATGCAGAGCTGCGTCCAGTGGTGTCATCAGCTGGCCCCGTGCTGTTCTCATCACTGGGTTCACCAATCCTTGATGGTCCAAAATGATCTGCGGTTTAAAGATGAGACGTTGATGAAGGTTTAAATGAAATGACGCATCAAAAAAATTCTGCAACCGCATCTTTTTTTAACGCATTTACGCACAAAGATGCATTCCAATGGATGAAGTTTGAATACTAAATTGACTTTATTTTGCAGTATGGAACTACAATTTGGACTATTTTTATCCAACAGAACTATGTGCATTATGACGTGAGCCCTTGTTATGCACATATTTTTGTGCGGGTCTTAGGACCCACGTCTTAATGCACATAGTTCCGTTCTGCAGAAATACGTCCATTACTGGCCCCCAAAAAATTACTCCCCATAAAAAAGCCAATCTTTTTAAGAAAACTAATGAAGCGGACGTTATTGTGCGAGGATTTAAAATGAGCGAAAAATATTACTTCTGAATTGAAATATGCAATCCAAATGAGCTCTTGACACGATTTTTGACCAGTTTAATAAATTTATAAAGCAAGCTTTGACCTCCCGGACCTCCCCAACCCCCTGAATTTGCCGCCGAGAATTTTTTTTTTTTTAAATCAAGAATTTTCCTGCTGAATGTAAACTACTTTTTTGCTTAACCCAAGCCTTATTCTCCTTGTATCAAGAAAAATTCAGCTTAAATTAAGATAAAAAAAATTCTTCGCGGCAAATTCAAGAATCATCATGCTCGCGCCAAGCACATTTTTTTTTCAGTAAATACCGCGGATTCGTCTAATACGAACTTTTGCGCCCTATGGACGTGTTTAGGGACTGAAAAAATACTCGACTTAAGCGGCATTTTATCTTAACCGTTGTTCGACTTAGCGAGCTTTTACTGTGCTCACCTTACACATTTCGACGTTGTTGTTAATGGCAGCGACATGGAGGGGGCATCGGCCGTCGTTGTTGGGGGCGTTAATGGCCTCAGGGCGGGCACCCAGGAGCCACTGGACAAGACTCCCCCTGCCGGCAGCCACAGCCTCGTGGAGCGGGTAGTCTCCCTTCACGTTGCGCACCCACAGGTCGGCTCCATGCGCACCCAGCTTCCGCACCGTCTCCATCTGACCCTTGGCAGCTCCGCAATGAGCTGGGCTTTGGCAAACAAATATTTTTACATTATTTTTATAGAAATGTTGCACTCAAAATTAGGACACCCTGATGAAGTAAATTAGTGGCTACGTTATTCTTCCGATAAGTGTAAAAAACGGATTAAGGTCTGGAGTACGAAATTTCAAATGGGTCAGTTGCCCGGGTCACAGAATTGTGTTTTGATGCTTGATTCTAATAGATTATCTAAAAATATTATGATCTGACCAAACCGCAACTTTCTATGCTCAATAATAACCGAGATATCGCCCTTTGAAAAGTCGGGATTTTGACGTAATCCACCGCGGTAGTGACACCCTTGGTTTCTTCCACCTTGGTTTTATCAGTAAGGGAGACACACATTGACACTGGTTACTCTACGGGAAACGCGGATGAAAGTATGGTGGAAGAAACCAAGGGCGTCACTACCGCGGTGGATGACGTCAAGAACCCAACTTTTCAAAGGGTGGTACCTCGATGAATATGGAACGTAAAAAGTTGTGGTTTGGACAGATCTTAATATTTGTAGCCAATTTACAAGAGTCATGCATCAAAACACAATTCTTTGACCAGCGCAACTGACCAATTAAATTGATTTATCTCAACTTCCCAGGTCTGAAGTACAAAATTTGGTGTTCAAAAGCGTCTAGCTTTAAAAACTGAAAATCGATATTTTTTATCCTATACCAGCTTTTTTGTAGTGCTGAACAATTTGAGTTTCCACTTTAAAGGCACATTTGGAGGTACTCCATTTCTTATTTACCCCCAGAAACTTGGCGTTCGAACGGCTGTAATTTGAATCTAATCTGGGAGACGACCATCAAAATACGATTCTGACCTGGGTATGACTGACTTATTTTTATCATAGCACCAGACTCCCGATTATTCCAGTCAATTTGGTAAAAATATGCAGTCGTTAAACTGAACTTGGTAGGGTGATTTTGAAATTTTTTGGCACTAATTTTGGTTGAAATTTCCCGCCCTTTTGAAATTTTTGGAATGTATCCACAAGTAAGGTAAGAGATCGCGTATTTTTAAAAGAAAGCCTTTCGAGCATACAATTTACTTTGATTCATTAATGTTTAAACGCAAATGAGTACTGTTTTCTCTATCGATTATCCAATGAATTAAATTTGTCCAGTCCCAATTGATCCGGCTAATCTGGAGTATGCTGCACTTTCATATGGGCGTATTTATGCGAAACAGAACTATGTGCGTTATGACGTGAGCCCTGTTATGCATACAGGGTTATTCAAAAGTCACGCACCACTGGCCATAACTTTAGTTCTACCTAATTATAATATCAAATTACGGTTTAAGACGTTTTTCCTCATATCGAGGGGGGGACTTTTTCAAGTACTTTCCAGTTTTTGATCTCCTCGGGGGGAGGGGGGGCGGGGGGCAACTTAAAAATTTCAAATGGTCAAATGGTGGTTTCAATGGTCTCATGGCCAGTGGTGCGTGACTTTTGAATAACCCTGTATATTCTCATGGGTTTCAGGGCTCATTCCTTAATGCGCATAGTTCCGTTTGGCAGAAATGCGATCATATGAGAAGTAAAAGTATTGCGAATAGTGCGAATGTTGACTTATAAATCTTACGTTCTGCCTTTGCGGTCCTGTCGGTTGGGGTGGGATCCGTTGCTGAGGAGGAACTCGGTGGCGTCGGCGTGTCCCAAGGTGACGGCGTAGAAGAGAGCAGTGCACCCGTTGCTGTCAATTACATCGATATCCGCCCCGCACAGAGAGACCAGCGTTTCAAGGCACTCCGTGTGACCTCTGCTCGCGGCACAATGTAATGCTACACACATCAACACAAAGCTCAAGTTGCCAAACTGCCCTCTCAGATAAAGAAATTATTACTAGTGTATTTATGTCGTAAGCAGTTAGTCAAATCAGGCATTTAGTCAATAGTCAAAGTTTATTTTTGACTACATGTTCTGGCATTTGATGAAGAGCCGACGCAGAGAAAAAACTCAACACAAAATCTTGGTTGATGCGGGGAATAAAACACCAAACAACCCAAGCCTTTGGTTGACAATAGTTGTTTTCTGCGTTGTATTTGCCGCAAACTGTACCAAAATTGACGCAAAATTTGGGTTGGTTTGTGTTTCACTTCCTATATTGACCACAAGAACAAGAACACAAATAATTTTTTAGAGAGGTGTGGACGAAATGAGTTTCGGTCGCCCGCGGCTGTCCTTGCGTATGCGCGATGGGAATATTAGCATATCGACGGTGAAACTACCAAACCACGTATCTCGGTTTGCGACGTCGCAGACTTCCTGTCATACTTTATTTTTTAAATGAAAAACTACTTAACATCCAGTCTTGAAAATTTCTGTGATTTTTCCTCTTCGTGCGGAGAAAATTCCGTGAAAATTTCAAGGAATGATATTGATTTGGTCTACTTCAAAAAAATAAAATGTGAGCGTAGATTTTTAAACACCGCAAACGAGATACGTGGTTTGGTAGTTTCACCGTCTATATTCAAAACATGTTTGCACTATGGCTGATACCACTATCGACCACGTCGGGGGCTGTTTTGCCTACTTCGAAAAGTGAAGGCGAAACGCGCTTCAGTACGCATTTGCTTACACTTGATTTATAGTTTGTTGTTTGTCTTGGGTTGTTCCGAAGTCGTGGTGTAATGCCGCCTTTGCAGGCACAGTTTTCTCATCCACAGTACCATCATCTAGAGTACCTATATTGAGAGAGTATGGCCACTACTGGTGTTACCACNCACCGTCTATATTCAAAACATGTTTGCACTATGGCTGATACCACTATCGACCACGTCGGGGGCTGTTTTGCCTACTTCGAAAAGTGAAGGCGAAACGCGCTTCAGTACGCATTTGCTTACACTTGATTTATAGTTTGTTGTTTGTCTTGGGTTGTTCCGAAGTCGTGGTGTAATGCCGCCTTTGCAGGCACAGTTTTCTCATCCACAGTACCATCATCTAGAGTACCTATATTGAGAGAGTATGGCCACTACTGGTGTTACCACCTCTGATTGGCTCAGCCATCTTAGGCTGAATGGAGCCCTTAGGACCCAAAAATGGCGGACACCATAAATTAATGTAATACAAAATGACTCAAAATGTAGTTTTCTTTGCTTATCGTAACGAGAAATTTACCCAAATGCACTATTGCGACATCTTTACATATTTTTAAGGCTAATCGTGTGCAATTTTTGAGAAAAATTATCGTAGATGTAGTAAGGTTGGCAGCAACTGCGGTTGGTGATAACCGTCAAAAGTTGGCAATGACCCCCCTCCCATCCGCAAAAACCAAAACAAAGCACCGCCATTTTTGGGTCCTAAGCCTCTCCATGGGGCCCAGTGGCCATACTCTCTCAATAGAGGTACTCTACTTAATTTATGAATGCATCAAAATCACAGAGTTTCTTCATCACTCCGGCAACTGAGATTGAATACGTTTGTTTGAAAGGTAGCACCGTCACGCTTCCACGTCAATTTCCCTTTGTGAAATTGAATCCACATCTAACACGGCCTCATCAATTCACGAAAGGAGGGGGCCATAGCTCGTAGAATGAGTTAGTTTTCCCGCAATGAAATCGAATTCCTCCCATAACCTTCCAAAAAAGGTTCAGTAGTGCATATCGATAATCAAAATAAAAAACTACGTATCTTCATCGTGATATTTCAAAATTTCCAATCCTGTTTTTTTTTTTTTTTTTTTTTTTTTAATGAAAAACGCCAACTTACGGAAAGGAAAATAAACGGAGAATTTACAGCGCCATCGTGAAGAGCATAGTTACGTTCGGGAGTGAGGTCTAGCAATTAAAAAAAAGATCCGAGGATATCTTACGGGCAACCGAAATGGACTTTTGGCGAAGGTCTGCAGGGATCTCGCGGAGAGATCGCGTTCGTAATGAACGAGTGCGTGAAATAATGGGAGTTGAGGAAGATATTGTGCACGATATCAAAACCAAGCAGCTGGTTTGGTATGGACATGTGCGGAGAATGGCAGATAGTAGGTTGCCCAGAAAGGTATTTGATTGGGTTCCTCCCGGAAGAAGGCGGCGTGGACGGCCAGTAAAAAGTTGGCGATAGGGAGTGGAGGGGGAGATCAGACGGTGTAATCTGCCCGATTATTTGTGGGAGGATCGATTCCGATGGCGATTTGGAGTCGCAGAGCGCTCTAGTGCGCTGAGGTAGCGGCTTGATATGTATGTATGTATGTGAAAACGCCAACTTTTGGCTTGAGATTTTCTTACGGAATATTAATACAGAAAGAAATTTAGGAATTTTTCAAGACATTACGTTAGTACAACTAGTTTTCCAAAGAAGAAATTAAGTATGGAAGGAAGTCTGCACAGTCGTGAACGGAAATACATGGTTTCGCTCTTCGGCCATCGATACATAACTAGTTTTATGTTTAAAGTTTGGTTGCCTAAGCAAAAGTGCGGCTGAATCATGCAGCACCATGCGATGAATTCCTCGTCTTTTTTAAGACTTTCTGTACAATCAGTACCTGTGAGTCCGTCCTTGTCATCAACTTCAACGTTGGCACCAGCTTTAACCAGGGCTAGAATTGCATCGGCGCTGCCTGAAAAAGTAAAACAAATGTTAAATGTAAACGGTGCACGATTTCTTTGAACTAATTGCTAGCTGCCCCGGCGGCATTTAAACAAAATGTGATTCATCATTTATTTGTGTACGTTATTTTTTTAGAACCAGGGAATCTAAAGCATTGCTCTCCGCAAAGAGGTCCTAACTTTTCAAAGGGCCCTTATCTTGCATTTGACTTTTCAATTAACCCGTTTTAGGCCCATTCAGACTTCGGCGGTTCGCCAATCAATCTTTTCATTTATTAATTTTCCTTACGATAATTCTGTACATCGTGCCGCATATATATGTCAATTAACTATTGAAATGAATCGAAAGCGCCTAATGTAAGCGCTCAGTTCAATCTCGCCAATTTCTCGGGCATCAACAAGTCACACGGGGTCACACTTGTCAATAACTGCAGCTTTTGACCCCCTTATGAAAGTGCATGCATGTTCAGGAACATATTTGCGTTCAAAGGCGTGATGCACCGCTGAGTAGCCAAATGCTCATGGAAATTCCCATTCTCCTCATTCTTCATAGGGCAGGGAGGTTGATTTTGCGGATACTTATTGCAACTCTGCTTCACGATGGCAAGAGTTATTGCCAAGTTTAAATTAATTACATTCATTGTGCACTGAATCTTACGAGTAATTCGAAGTTTTCGGAGAAATTGAACTTTGCGCTGCCTGTTCAAGACCCGCATCGAACGCACTCGCGTGATGAATATTGCAAACTGTTCAAATCCCAGAGGCGAATTCTATCGTGGTTTCTGAAGGTGAATTAAACATTTAAGACAACTGCTGCTGTGTTGCACTTCGAGGAATGAAGTTGTCATTTGAAATGACTTTTGCAGCATTATCAAGCACTTTGACAGATCATTTTTTGCTCGAACTTGCGAAGGTTGTTGCCGTGCTTGTCAGAGGAGACCTCAGGCTACCAAATGCAACATTGATAAAAAGAAAAAATGAACGTGTGTCAAAAAAGAAAATGAAGGATAATACCCGACCGAGTGATATTATGGACTATGTAAACAAATTGTAGCGTGTGAGCTTTAAATCGACGATGAAACTCCCAAACCATGTACCTCGTTTTCTGTGTTTAAAAATCTCTGCTCTTATTTTATTTTGCTTTTAAGGAGACCAAATTGACGTCATTCCTTCAAGTTTTCATAGAATATTTCTCCTGTTGAGGAGAAAAATCCCAGAATTGAATAAGAAGTGACGCTAAATAGTTTTTCATTTAAAGATAAAAGTATGACAGAAAGTCTGCCACATCGCAAACCGAGATACGTGTTTTGGGAGTTTCACTGTCGAAATGTTTCCGAACGGAACGAACCACAGGACAGAGGTGATTATTTATACTGATATACAATGCGATAGAAAAATAAGATGACGGGGAAATGGAGCGATCCTATTGGTTGAAACAGATGGCTTTTACAGACTATGGGGGGGGGACGAGGGACTAACAAAAGGGTGTCTGGTAAGTTACCGTTAGTTAGTCTACTACTACTTACCTCCTTTGTTCATTGCAACCGAACGCTTCCACCAATAGGATCGCTGCATTTTCTCTTCGTCTTCCTTGTCTATCGCTTTGCATATCAATTCTAATAATCAGCCCGAAGAACATTGAATGGAATAAATGATGATGGTTTACCTGCACTAGCGGCCCAAAGTATGGGCTGTCTGCCATCTTGGTCTTGGACATGGACGCTGACACCGTGCCTCAAGAGAAGCCGGAGGACAGCCAATCCAAGCCGGGGGTCGCCGCCCATCTCGGAGCTCGGCCCGCACATCTGAGCCGCGTAGTGGACGGGGTACCCGCCGTGGATGTCGGGGGTCGAGGGATTTGCCCCGGCTCCCAGGACGATCTCCAGCGCTTCCACCTCCCCACACACTGAAACAAAGAATCAATACATATAAGTCGCTTTACAGCACTTCCTCGCGCTCTACGACTCCTAACCTCCACTGCTCTCTATCAAACCACAAATCTTGGGGGATTGAGCACCTTGACATTTCCGCTTCAATCCCTTCCCTCCAACCTTTCATTGGGCGCCCTCTGCGTCTTCTCCCAGGAGGAACCCAGTCAAGGACCTTC
Organism: Bemisia tabaci; assembly: GCF_001854935.1. Taxonomy (NCBI): domain Eukaryota; kingdom Metazoa; phylum Arthropoda; class Insecta; order Hemiptera; family Aleyrodidae; genus Bemisia; species Bemisia tabaci. The sequence continues at coordinate 3,485,149 of NW_017553907.1, forward strand.
TTCGGCAACCTGTCTCCTGCCATTCTCTGGACATGACCATACCAAATGAGTTGTTTTGTCATAATGTCATGCACGATGGTCTGCTTGGCATCCATGATATCCCGTACTGTCTCATTCCTGACGCGATCCCTTCTGGAAATACCAGCGGATCTACGCCAGAAGTCCATCTCTCTTGCCTCTAAAACCTCCCGGGTCCGCTGTTTCATCGGCCATACTTCACACCCGTAGGATACTATGCTCTTGACAATCGCGTTGTAGATCCTTCTTTTGTTCTCTTTGGAGATCCTTTGATCCCAAAGGACTCCATTTAACATAGCAAATGCCCTCCTACTCAGCATATTCCTCTTCTTGATGGCCTGGTCCAATCTTCCATCCTGGGTAAAAAACACTCCTAAATATTTGTAAATATCGCAGCTTCCAATTTGCCGCCCATCCTCTAATTCTATACTTTGCTGATTCCCGCCAACGGTCAACTTCTCGGTTTTCCGAAATCAATCCAATTTAAATTTCACAATCTGTAAGTTTCGATTGAAGCCGGATTACTTTTATTCAATTTGGATTAATTTATTTTATACTTTTATTACATTTTCCTTAATTTTATGACTTAAATTTTGGACTATCGATTGTGAAACTCCAAAACCACATATTTTAGGTGCGACATCACAGATTTTCTGTCATACTATATTTCCTAAATGGGAAACTACCGTACCGCACTTCTTAAGACCGGCAATTCAGGATTGCGCGAAAGGTCTAAGGAAATACATGAGGATTGTGCGAAGAGAAACCTTACCATCTGCTGAAGGAATGCGCGAATTTGAAATTAAGTTAATTTAAGGTGAAAGTTTGGCAAAACAGGAAACAGTTGGGAAATGAACACATTTTTATGTTATCGCTAGTTTAGGTTAGTTGGTTGACAAGTCATCGATGTCTTACCTTCTGACTTAAAATAAAGTGGAAAGATTAAATAATGGTCGTGGGTATAAAGAACTTTCCTAACTTTTCTTTGAAACAATATTTAATCGGGAGAGACGAAGCAACGTTGGAATGCTCATACGGCGTCGAAACACAACATGGGCCTTTTAAGCTCTAATATTTGATGCCGCGATTATTCCAACACGAGTTCGAATAATCGCGCCAAGCACACTGCGGCCGGCGTTAAACATATATTAGCGCCTGCAAGTCTGTCCGAATACTTCACGCATTGCGCTAAACAGTGCGGTCGCCGCCGGTCCCGGTTGGCGCGGCGTAAAGCCCACATTAGCGCCTACAAGACTGCGTGAATACTTCCCGCGTTGCGCCAAACGCAGTGCAATCGGCCAGTTGGCGCACATTAGCGCCTACATGACTGTATGAATTCTGTGGGACTTCGTGTCATCATTCTTTATTTTCTGCTCCTCATTGTAACGATTCATAAACTTGGATGTTATTTAATTTATTTTTTTTTTATTTTTTTTTATTATACATTGGAAGAAAATAGAACGATCGAAAAAATCACGTTGACATTTTTGATACTTTTATTTGAGATCATTTCAGCGAATTCGCGGAAACTTTTCAGAAAAAGTGTGTGTAGCTTCTTAAAGACATATATTAATAAAAATAAGACATTAAAGTTGTGCATAACGTTATGCAGTCAGATAAATACACGCTTTCTCTCGGGTGCTACGGTTTCGGGGTTTGAATCCATTTATCTCTTAAAAAACTTGAACATGGTTGTTCTAGGATTTTTTACGAGTAGTTTTTTCAGTGGTTGGCGGCCGCGTAAACAATCGCAGCTCTGAGAAGTCTTGCCCTCTGTCATTTTTTGAATAAGACATTATAAATTCTCTCTCTGGATCCAATTTCAATGTTTAATTCAATCCAATTACTTCTATTTTCCTGAATATGAAAATTCGTACCCTTGACCTAAGGTAGCAACCCCTCCAGACTGTTAAATTCAAATTGGCAGCACCTCTATTTTTGGCACTTTGAAATCCAGCTAATTTTGTCATTGGTTTCTAGTGAATGGATCCCATTCCAGAATGCTGAAAATCTAGAAGATTATCTCATCAAAGACGGCACGTAATCCCGCTGATTGAGCCCGAGCGAACACTTGGCGCGGAAACGGGGTGTGTTTGGACGCGAGTACGACCTTAATGGCCGTTTATCGCGACCGCAGTGCCATATCGAACGAAACTCGGCGGCTCGTGAAAGGGAATACGCCTATTTTTACCCTTCATCTGGAAGTATGATTGGCACCCAGACATCGTCTGCGATTAAGCTCAAGGACGCTACCGAGTGAATATTTAATGCTAACCTTCAAAACAGACCCACATCGATCCCATTTACCCCCGGCCCATCCCCTCGGGAGACCACACCCTATAATTCACACTAATCTTGATTTCTGTGATTTGTGACTCGTGTACCTTCCGACGCGACGATTACATCTGATCCGGTCATTAAAATTTGTCCCGTCTGATTGTGAGTGGCATGCTTTTTCCTGTACTCCAAGTGCTCTTGGTGTAAGTCATTTGGACGAATTCAATCGAAAAAAGCCTAATTGCATGTCTATGGGTAAAACTAGGGGGTGAACGTGAGGAGCATGGGTGGATGGAGGGGGAGTGCACTTGCACTCTCCTTTCGTCCGCAAAAAAGGAGGAAGAAAAAGAGACAAAGAAAGAAGGAGGGAACAAAAGAAAGAAGGATGGACGCTTAGATTTGGTAATTATTCATGATGAAACTAACTCAAATTGCATATTAGATGCTTTAAAATTTGGAAAAGTTTTTTTTTTTTGAGGGGGAAGCCTCATATGTCCCCCCCCCCACCCGGGGGGGAGTGGATCCGTGGAAGTGTCTGGATCCGTCTTTGTTGGGGAGACCGCCCCTCCCCCAAATTGCCCCAATTTGCCCAAGGAGGCCCTATAGGCCCCCCTTTGAAGCTGGGAAGATCCCTCGAGACCCCTTTGGAGCTGGAAGTATCTTACAGATCTACCCCCTTGGTGGGGTGTCTTTTTGTGCCTACCTAAAACTTCCCTTAATGAGGTGCCCTTCTGCCCCCTTACGAGGAGTTTCTCGTTCATTATACCTATTCGCAATTCATGATGTCTAATTTTCAATAATGTTATATTGTTTTAACAGAGAGGTAAACCACTTTACACGTCTTTAAAATTGTTTGTAAAGCCTTAGACTATGGATATTCTCACAATATCTCAAATTTCGGTGTTGTTACATTAACATCTTTGCCTTCTCAGCTTTATCCCCCCATTTAAATGGACTAAAGAGCAAGAAATAGGAAGAATGCCTAAGAATTAGGATCAATAAAGAGAGCAATTTCAAGATAATGTCAAATAATTTATCCTTCAATTTATCGGATATGCGATTTCACGGCACGCGAATCCGCTAAGATATGAAAGAGAATCCACAGGAGCTCGTAAAGCTTTTGAAGAATTCCAGAGACTACTGTAGTACTGCACCTTATTATTTTTCTCTCAACAGTATCTAAATTTCCCCGAGATATATTTTCAATCATAGGAATCAGAATCAGCAGCGAAAAACTAAAACTCTACCGAAAGTTTTTAGAGTATGGTTACGGAACTACCTCGTGAAATGTTTCCAATTTTGGAATGAAATTACCCAAGTTTGCGCTCATAATCGTTGTCGGGATTTTTATTAAACAGAGAGAAAAATGTACCTACGTTGAGCACAAATAAAAGCATTAACAATACGCCAGCGCTTCTTAATCTTTATAACCTAATGTATTGATCGATGGTCGTTGAATACAACACTGTTAACGATAGAGTTGCTAGATTATGGCATAGGCACTTTCTTTCAATTTATCTGATAGGCAATTTCACGACACGCGAGTTCAATAAATGGTATCGTACAAATTGTAAGTAATGTCATGGCTGGTTGTGTATTAAAGAAAGTTTCTAGTGTCCATAAACTCACTATACCAGCTATTTTTGATGTGAGTTTGCTTGATTCAGTCACACTAGTCTCGAAGAGGAAGAGGTTTCCGTGGCCTCTCTAAAAGCCAAGACTAAAAACAGGAGGTAGTACTTCGCTAATGATGACCCTAATTGCAATACATGTTTCCGGCTCATTATAGAAACAACATATGAACCTCATTACAGACTGAGAAAATACTATTTCTGACTCATTTGCATGTTTGCAGAGGGTAAATCTATGGTACGTGTCGACTTGAAATCGCAAAAAAATCAAAATCTTACCTGCTCCTATTTTAGGGATATCGCAATTTGAGATTTTCAAAGCAAATTCAAGTTTTCCGCTGATTTTGATTCGGTTTTTTACTTATTTGTCCATTGAATCGGTGTCGATCGGTTTACGTCGATCGATTCACGTTTTTATTTTTCGTTTGATCCCTGTCGATTATTTTTTACTTTCAGCAAATCGCTTTTTTACTTTTAAACTTACTACTTATTTTTACTAGCAATTTTTTTACTTTCGAATCGTTACACTGAATAGACATAGACATTTTTGGAACTTTTAACTCTATATTTGACCGCATTTTGAGGCTTCCATAGTAAAACTTTTAGAAAATACTTAGTGAATGAACACTGGAAAAAGACACATTGGATCTAGAGTCCAGACTCTTAAAAACATCGACAAGAAAAAATACTCTTGATTCAATCAGACTTAAGCTTATATCAAGAACCAAGCCTCTTAATTTGAGCGGATTTCCTTTTGATTTAAGCATAAATCTGATTGAATCAAGATTCCTTTTTCTTGTAAATATTTTCAAGAGTCTGGACTCTAGATCCAATATTTTTTTTTCTCAGTGAACACGGTGTTTTTAATTTAGACTCTACATTAAGAGAGGTATAATCATCCTCGACGAAATTCTTTTCCCACTATCAAGAATTTCTGAAAGGGGGGGGGGCAGATGAATATTTTCAATTCGAGGGGGCATGATCCCCCCTGCGCTTCCCCCCTTTGTACGCCACTGCTAAAAACTGCAATCCTTCTCAATGCAGAGGAGGTGTCCTTAAACATGTTGCTCGAGTTACTTATTTTGACAGAGGGCACAGAGAGGAAACGGCTTCATGCGACACTAACACAGTCATTTCTCACAGATTCCCGCGCTCCTCTCGTCTCTCGACTCGGATCCACTCACGAACATTCGGTTGGTCCACTGACGTAAGGGCGTACCTCGATTTCCACATGAGCCCTGTTCTCCATATAATTCTATGCTTCCCAGGGCTCATGTGGAAACGGAGATACGTCCTTACGTCAGAGGAGGCATTTCTCGCTGAGGCATTTCCTAGCGAGACTCACGGGTGATTCCCCGTTCGTGACTTCGTTCAGTGACACTTGCTGGTGTTGTCGCCGGTTCCTCCAACAAGCCCCCTCTTAATCGCGGGAAAAAATGCAGACATGCCAATTTGGCACAGGGGTTGTAACCACGCCGGGGCTCGAGTGCCGATGTCTAGCCGTCTCGAAAAAGAAGAAACGCCACTCAGGAATTATTATCAAGAGGTATTTCGGATGAGGAACTGTGGAGCACGATAATGCACCTACGATCCAAAGCGTTTAAGCTTATAGATTCATTTTGGCATTGCGATCTCGGATATAATCAATCGTTGCCTGTATAATACTCATAAAATGTATACATAACGCGGAAAACCAGNCCCCTTGTAACGCACTCGTAACACGGATCTACGCCCCTTTAAAAAAATACTCAACGTTTTTTTCAAGAAGATTCCACCAACAGATTTTGGAGAGTCACAAAGAGAATCGACCGTCGTATAATCCCTTCACCGGCGCGGCGATAGCTCGCTAACTTTATTTCGGGAAAGCTTTTTTAGGGGGTGGGGTGGGGGGAGGGGTTGTACCTTATCCACGGTGGTATCAAAAATGAATTCGCTTACACCCCAATCTATCGGAGTCTGAAAATGTCTGAAAAAGTCTGAAACCCGCTCCACAACGAGGCATGAGAGGCGCAGAGGGTTGTAATAGTTACGAGACGGTTTGACCCTGGACCAACTTCGCGGTTTGAAGTGACTACTTTCATGTTTTTCTTAAAGGAGAACGTTCACCCGTGATTTGAATCGCACGGCAGGCATAACCCATGATTAGATGTGGTTGAAATCATGGGTCTTTGCCTCACATGACGTCGTGAGAAGGCGATCATAGAATACCCATCACTAAATTACGTATTTTTTTACCCCTTCCGGCCTTCCCCTTCCCTCCCCTTTGGAACGACTTTGTGACGTAATTACCCTTTGACACATAGTAAGAAAATTATGCATAACACTGTTCTCGACCCCCTCCCCCATTCTCCTCAGCGTTACTTATTTAGCGAGCGGCTTTTAAGCTTAAGGCGTGAGGGTAACCATTCCTTTCAGAAATTTATCATTACGCCTTTTATAGTCAAAAAAATCAGTTTTGAGCCTCTTGAATGTCAGCAACACGATTCTAGTCGAGATTACTGTTCGAGGACCTATTTTAAAGACAAATCCGGGATCTCGCAACAGCTTATTACGGTACCAGGCCTACACTGTTGCACATAGATATTTTATCAAAACCTTACTGTTGATATGACTATGTGAGCTGTTGAATGGCGGTGTTCTGACCTGTTGCCCAGTGGACGATGGAGTGTCGCTCGTTGTCGAGTTTGTTGACGTCAGCCCGGCGAGAGATGAGGAAGCGTAGGAGGGCAGAGTTCCCAGCGATGACGACCAGATGGAGGGCCGTGTAGCCGTCCTCGTCGGCAGCATCCAAGAGCTCGTGTCCACCGGGGAGCTCAGCAGCCCGCTCCAGCACCAACTCCGCGCAGATCGGCGAGCTGTTCTCCGCGCAGTAGTGCAAAGCCGTCTTCAGCGTCCGGTCTCGCTCCAGGGCGCACTTCGGCTGGAATCAAACCATGAAAGCCCTTAGAGTAGACATTCTAAGAGTAGACTGAGGCTAAGGGCGAAGGGGACGCCCAAAGGAAGGGCGGCGACAGGGGGTTTTAGAAGAAATGAGGGAGTGCCAACACCCTGAGGGGCTTTGGGAGGATAGGGAACTTTGGCGGTTAGGTGTCGCAGAGCGCCAGAGAGCGCTATAAAAAAACAATGGTTAGGTTAGGTTAGGTTAGGTTAGGTTAGGTCAGGTTAGGTTGGGTTAGATTAGGTTAGGTTAGGTTACCTAACATTCTAAGAGTAAACTGAAGCTAAGGGCAAAGGGGACGCCCAAAGAAAGGGTGGCGACAGGGGGTTTTAGAAAAAATGAGGGAAAGCCAACACCTTGAGGGTCTTTGGGTAGATAGTGAACTTTGGCGGTTAGGTGTCGCAGAGCGCCAAAGAGCGCTATAAAAACGGCTTATACATGTACTGAAGTACAGTAGGTACCTGGAGTATTGAGCTGCCGTACACAGCAAAAACACCATAACTCCATTGCCAATTCCCTATCGTTCTTCCTCCAGCCATTACAAGAAACCCCGTTTTCCTTAAGGATTCACTTTTTCATTTTGAATCTCTGATAGTAAGCCAGAGTTGACTCGAAGAAATTATGGATACATGCGTTAGTTTTCTTGTAAGACAGCATTTTCTCGGAAAATTAAAATTGAAAAATGTCATTGAAGATACGGCATTTACACGTTGGACGGCAGTATGAAGCTACGACGTTTTTGCGATATGCGACAGATCGATGTTCAATTGTTCCAATGTAAACAATTAAAAAAAAACCCGAAGTCCAAACGTTGTGTTAAATATTCTTTTTGTTTGCTTATTATAAATTTATCAGAGGTAGGTTAGAGAGCTTACAAAGAAGGAGAAAGTGTCAACTCCCTTTAAAGGGCTGCGGTTAGGATAAGTGTTGCAGAGCAATAGCAGAACGGATCAAAGCAAAAATTTTACAAAGTTCGAAGTCAGTCTACAGTCATACTGATTCCCCGACTAGGCTTACTTAATGAAAATAAAAAAGGGATTCCATCATTTAATGTGTATTTGTACTTCCAAGATTTGTGGTTAAATTTGCAACACTTTTAATGCAGAATTTTGATCAGACTGGACCACGCCAGACAAAAGTTAAACATTTTACTTACTTTGCGCTCTTTAGAATTATAACAATCTCCAGTTGTTATTATCACTATAAAGTTTACTACTTTCTGATATGGAAAAGTGTTTCACAAACACAGCAGTACCACTTGAGAAATAATTTGTGCGCTAAGTGGGTATAAAATTATGAAAATGCAAAACACATTACCTTACTCCTGAGCAGGGCCCTCACATCCTCTGGTCTTTCTTGCTGGCAAGCATACATAAGAGGAGTCGCTCCTTCGCCCTCTGAACCATGACTTCCCTCCATATTAGTCACGCTCTAAAAACACAACAAAATGTTTTGTGAATAAAAATTGCAAGGAATCAATCCAATTGATTAATATAATTCTAAATTGGGATCCTATAATAACTGACAGCATAATAACTGAACAGCCGAACACTAGCATAAAATAATCTCCCAGAAAGGCAACTCGATTTCTCCTTATTTTTTGCAACGGAATGAGATATTGTAATGAAGGTGTTTGGGGCCTTATAGACTGTCCCGTCTTCGTTAGGTAGCAGGTTGAATGTCACGATTAGGGCGAAAAGACATTTAAGATGAAATCATGCTTAAATGACGATAAAATTCGAAAAAGTGATAGTTTGCTAATTTCATCAAAAGATTGTGGTTCTGTTGAAATTATTGGTGGCTTGTAGAGCTTGTCATCGAGTAAACGAAAAAATTGCTTTGTTTTTAAAAAATAAAATAAAATAAAAATAAAGTAAAAATATAAATAATATCCCCACCAGCAAAAATTAAGGGGGGGGGAGGATGATTGATTTAGGGGGACCGTAACTTCGATTAAAAATATTAATTGTGTTTAAGAAAAGGAAGAAAAGTAAAAAATAACACCAGCGAGAACACCTCACGCCTCACGCTTGATGTAACTTTAAAACCGCCTGCACCATGGCGATGGAGAGGGTGTTGAAGAATGAAATATTTTTAAACATCTATGATGTTTCATGAAGTAGGAAAGATTAGGGTGAAGAAAATCGCATAAGAACGAGACATCACAAGACAACACCAAAACGAAGGGAGATGAGTCAGTATTATTAGATTAATACTTCAAAATTAAGGAACACCTTGTAGCTGTAAATAAATTACCTCTTTCACAGTTACAAAAATATCCTCACATTTGATCGAAATCATTTCACGTTGGTTTGATCACCGAAAAAACACTTATCTCCGAGAGACAAGAGGAAATGTTTAAAATAAAAGCACAGGGTCCCCACGGGTAGAGACCGCACCAGAACACATCGGAACCGGTGAGATGAGAAGAAATCCCGTGGCATGCACTCGCCCACCGGACCTTAAGAGATACCCACGATTAATAAACATTTTGCTGCCTGGCTTGGACCTGGATCGTGAAAAACACCCCTCCGGCAAATAACTGGGAATTTATTTACCATAATGAGGTGAAGGCCTTTCCAACTGTGCACAAGCTTCGGGCACTCTTGCACGCTACTTCCTGTGGACTGACCTATTGCTGACCAACCTAGGTGCCAAACTTTAAACAAAAATCCCCCAAATTACATTTGCTATGGACACGTTAAATTTTTAACTCTTGTAGTCGTTCTGAAGAGAAATTTCGGGGTTGTATTCGTATAGTCATCCCTTCAGTAACTCTTCAATTTAGAAGGCTCTTTATGGTTCACATTGTGATTAATGGAGGTTTAAGGAAGCCCACTGACTGAGTAACATCATCAAAAGATAAATCCTTTCGAACCTTGAGTTACATTCCGTACTGTCCTTTAGCAATGGGTCCTTATAAGGGATGACAATGTATTCTCACAGCAAAAAGTTCGAAATACGGAAGGAAAAATTTTAAGATTGTGACAAACTTTAAGGCATGTACGAACCTATCTCAAATTTTATAAGACTTGCGGTGCATTTACTTTTGTGTTTTGTATTTTATGTAGCGGTCAATCATTCTCATCTTTTTTAAGGATCCATTTCCTAAAGTTATACTGCAGAATTTTACTTTGAGGTCTGAAAAATTTGCCATTTATGATGTTATGATCAGGACCTCATAGAACTTCCCCTAATCACAATGTGAAACATATGGAGCTACTTAAGGGAAGGACGTGTTTAAGGAACGATTATAAATACTGCTATTGTGTACTACCTCCTATAGCTTCTGATTTATTTTGTCTTAGGAAAAACAAAAATACCAATTGAAGACGCCATAGTTATTTTCCGGTTGTGAGGTTGGGATTAAGTATGTGGGTTTTTTATGTCTTTTCTCATGTTCATACCGCGGCAATAGAAGATCCACTAGGATCCACTCCTTTCATTTTAGACCCATGATCTAAGTGTACAGAATGGATTTAAATGGAGAAAAATTGAACTCGGTACTTAAGTGTCCAGCTGTTTTTTCGTATTTTTTTTTTCGTATTTTTTTTTTCGTTTTTTTTTTTTTTTTTTTTTTTTCCATAATTTTAATATTTCCTAATTCCACAATGGTCTTCTTTTTCTCCAAGGTCCTCATTCTATCACCTTGAAACCTCGGAATTGTAAGGGTAACTTTCTTTCTTGCAATCTAGTTTGGACCTAAATGAAAAGCGAGAGATTTGGACACATCTCAATTTATAATTTCCATCCAATATTACATGAAGGAATTTTAAAGAATATATCCCCACAACTAGGCAACCGTCCAGACTCTAGCTAATGCATGCTCCATAGAGTAGCGCCACCCTCACCCCTCCATCCATCCCTCCAGAACACTTCGTCCGATTTCCACCATGGCGGGGGTTCATTTATCTTGATGTATATTTTTCTTTCATTTTTTCGAAGTGAATTCGTGGCTTGAACTTGAGCCGAGGTGACACCAAATATGGGATCAGCGGGTCAAGAAAATCTGAGCCATTACTGCGTCCGGTTATTTTGTAATCTTGGATGATAATAACAGGGAGCCGCCTTTTAATTTCCTGTTTCGCGGCTGATTTTGAGAATTGGTTCAAAAGGTTAATCATTCCACTCTTTGAAAATCAATCAAATGCCTGTGAAATTAAAAAGCCGACGCCAAATAAGCACAATTTCCTTTTTCTTACTTCGCGGCAATGTTTTGTCTATTATATGTTCATTTGAAGGCGTAAGTACTTCATAAAACGATGGCCGTGATCATCAATTTTAACTCTGTAGATATAAAGGTATCAAAATTGTCAAGGTGCCATAACATGAAATTTGAACCACTTCAGGTTTTCCCCCTTCCCTCATTTCATTTCCATACCCTTCCTTCCTCTATTTTTCTTTTGACTGCCCTTTCCCTATCTCATGAATCTCCCTGTATATTCTCCCATTTTTATTTCTTCCCTCCTGTGCTCTTATCTCCTCCATTGAGTAAACACTGATAATTTATGGTTCAAATTATTTACAACTATAACTCATGACATGAAACGATCAATGTGCAGCTCATGACTGCATAACTCTTACAGTCAATGAACTTTAATAAAATCAAGCACGGCATCACTCCAATAGATTTACATTGAGTAAATAGCATGCAACATTCCAATGAATGCAAGAATCAAAGCTCTCAATGAGGTGCTGCCAAAAAGGTGAAAACTGTAGTCTATGATTCAACAAAATAGAGACATTATAATTGGAAAAAGAACCTTTTGTTGATGAGAAATATGACAGTTGTATTGTAGTGGATTATAAAGGTACATATTTAAATTATAGAGGCAATCTACATTACCACTTAGATGGTTAATGCAACCTGTACAAAATACTACCAATATGAAGTGCGTTAGACTTTTCTATACTGAAATAAAATGTGTCAGCAACTTTATAAATTTGCGACGCTGCAATCTACGATGCGTGTTGTTCTAGTTTTGAATATAAAGGTAAGACATTCCTGAAAATAATTACGAAGAATGACTATTTGGGAAAATGTTTCGGCCTTTAAGGGAGGGAGCAGGCTTTCTGAACCCTTTTAGCTACCCCGCTTAGACTAGTCTGCCGTGCTAAGGAAGAACACCGTCAGAACATCCGAATGTTGCCAAATTTCCTTTTATAAAATTTTTATTGTTTAGGAAAATTATGAATATTTGTCCTCGGAATTTTCAGACACTTTAAATCAAATTACAAACAAAATTATCTCAAAAATTGGCAGAAAATTTTTCAAAAATTTTCCTGGAAATTATTGATTCGCCAGAGGAAATGTGGCAACTCCTGAAGGCTCATACGGCGTTTTTCCTCAGCAAGGCAGAAGTAGCATTAAACTGACAGCTAGGTTGGGGAGGACGAATTAGGTGTTTCATGAGTTTCCATCGAAAGTTTACATTAAAGTATGGATCAAACTTGCATCAAGATTCTACAACTTTACATGAGGAGTACGGTAACGGTTTGTGCGAGCCTCGCATTGTCACGCAATTTATTAACGCGACATCCGCATTACATATCTTTTGTGCCCCACCCTCTGTGAGAAAAACCCCCAACTCGCCTCAAATAGCCCATCGAAGCTCTCAACAGCGGATCATTTAATTTGTTGAGCGCGTGTCCACCGTTTCGTCCATGTTCTTGAAAACAAGTTAATCTTTGGATCGATTTAAGAGGATATAAAATAAAACGACTACGAGTCTATTAATCCTGCTTTCATCGTTCGTTGACTGGATGGTGTTACCGCACGGCTATAGTTTGAGCCGTTATTTACTCCTTGTTTCTTTTGAAATTGAAGATTATTTAAATTTATTCAATCAGTGTTTTTTTATGAATATTACTTTTACGTTAGTTACGTGTGGCGCTAAACAAATTTCAAGTATTCATGCCTAAGAAGTGCCTTTGTAGAAGGAATTGAAGAATTGAAGTCTTTTGGCATCCTCGCAGTACCGCCCGCCGATAGCGTGCCGTGCCTACGAATAAAGCGGTGAGTGCCTAGAAAGTCAAAACGCCTTCATTCCCGTGCATAGGCAACACGGGCATCCATAAAGCCTGAATAGTTGCGCATCCAGGCGTTTGGTGGATTTAACAAGGCATCGGATAGAATTATTGAAGATTTAACGAGATGACTGAGGACGATGTTTAATTAATCATTCAGGGCGTCGCAACAATCTTGTCACCAATACCTCTTACCTCATCTTCTATTATTTTCACACTTTCCCTTTTATTTTAATTCTTTGTACGTTTTCTTTAAAATGTTTATTATTCCCTCTCTTTATCTTAGTTCATTTTTTTTACTCAGTTTTACGTATATTATATTTTCATTTATTCGTTGCTACATTTCGTCGTACATAGTTGCTTCACAACTATGGGGTTGTGCAAGCAAATCTAATATAAATAAGGTAGAAAGATTCCAGTCGAAGGTTCTACGAGAAATTATTGGAGTACCATGGTTCGTAAGGAACGAAGACATAAGGAGAGAATTAGAGGTACCCACGGTTAGACAAGTAATTGCTGAGACAACGAAGAGATATGAATGTCGTATTGAAAAGCATATCAATGTAGAGGCTTTAAACCTTTTAGATAGTACAATACCTGTGAAAAGGTTAAAAAGGTGGGAGACCTTTGAACTCCCATCAAGATTTAAGTAGTCTGTAAGGTATGAGTGAGAGTGTGAATGGAGTGTGAATGAGGGTGAAAGGAAGAATGCAAAACCATTAAACTAAAAACCTTTATGTTATAATACATTTAAGAAAGAAGGCAGAGAATTTACAATTCCTGTTCTTTTAGATAATCATAGTATTATCTAACGTTAACATATAAAATTAATGCAGTTTGTTAAGTTTTAGTATTAAGCCACGTAGATAGATACAAGAAACACTTGTAGTAGTTACGATATATTTAAATAAAATTTCTTTTAAAAAAAAAAAAAAAAAAAAAAAAAAAAAAAAAAAAATTATTCGTTCTATTTTTTTATTACTTTTCCATTTTATTTCACACGCGTTTACCAATCTATTTCTCCTTTTCTTTTGCAGTGTATTTTGAAACGCACGCAATCTCGAGGATCAGAGTAAATTCAGTGACGTATAACAACTACAAAAACTTATTTTAGGCTAGAGCCGGATGTCCCCAAATCCAACCTTGAAAAGGTGGGATCACAATCAAGATACTTTCACGGTCGTTTCCAGCCGAATCGTGAGTATCATTGCAATCTCGCGACCGACGCGTGACGAACTGCAAGCCGTAAATAAGCAAAGCCCACTCGCTATTTCTTTATTTAAATTCAAGGGCCACTCGTCAGGAAATGTCTCAATTTCTAACCTAATTCCTCGCCCGCCGACTCCTGTGATAATAGCGGATCACGCACGCTATGCTCTGTATCGTACGCAAAGCCAGTGGCGTGGCGTGAGTGATCAATTATCGATATTTCCCCACTTGAATCCGTGGTAAAGAATCGATTATTAAGGTGTTCGCTGCAAACACCCTGTTAATCGATCCTTTTCCATAGGTTTAAATGGCAGGTCAATCGATATATCGCAAAGCACGCCACGCCACTGACGCAAACTCACGCGCCAGATCTCATTTCCTTTGCTTTCATTCGTCTGGGACGAAAATCTCCATAGAGAAAAAAAAGGAGGTGTTTGCATCTTGAGGATTTGTACCCACCTACGTCATCAATGTAAACAAGGCGCTCGTTGAGGGTTATGTTGACGCTGTAAAAACGGACCATAATGTCCGATTTTTTTACTTAAATCAACTCTTTATTTAATTTCAAGCACTTTTTATAGAATGACTTTTTCCCTTAAATTACACCATTTCCAAGAAAATCGACAGGATAAAAACGTCGCTGTACCCAATGACGTCATCAAAGCTATAGATACTCTATGAAAAATTCCAAGATGCCCGAAATGCAAACACCTCCTTTTTTTTCTCTATGGAAAATCTCGACCTACTTGGCAATTTCAGTGCCCCTGGTGCCACACGCATATACCAGACTTTCACACCGTGTTACGGTAATTAGGAATTTTCGCGGAATTCAAATCGTATAAATGTCATAAACCTTGAAAAATTACTCTGGGTCGAAGGTGAAGGAGCTGAATTGGACGTATTTCTGCCAAACGGAACTACGTGCATTTAGACATGAGCCCTGAGACCTTTATAAGAATTTAGGCTTAACATCATAATGCACATAGTTCCGCTTGGCAGAAATACGTCCAATTAACGTACTACAACACTGTCCAGTGTTATCATTCCACCAAAACCTTGCAAGGGGANGGGGGGGGGGGGGGGGGGGGGGGGAATGACATGTTTTTCTCTTTTCTTACTCGTTAAAAATAACATGATACCGAATTCAACCTGCGATACCCCGAAAAAATTTAGCTGGTTTCTCTTTCGTGGCAGCGGGGGCTTTCCATGCGCTATGACTCATAATCTACGAGTAAAAGTTTTGAAAAATCAAGTTTTCGGCAAGTTAAATATCTTTTCCATGGTTTTCATACAGGCCCTCTGGCGCGAGGCGGGTGGTCGTCCCCTGCCTCCAAATGACACCACTGTCACTATCCCATAAATAAGTAATTTCGATTAATGTTATCACGACTGGAATAGTCCCTTTTGGATGGGTAAAAGAGAAACTGTTAGAGAAATGTTGTGCCCCAGTTTTAATTTAAGGATGTGCTGAACATAATTTGTAGAGCAACTATTCATGGTAAAGATATATCTTTGCATTAAAAACGAAGAATTAAGGGCACTCTGTCATTTTGGATCCTTGTAGCACAGCCCCCGCCGCGCCGCGGGCCGTGGATGAAGCTATGAGTGCCTGGAGATCCAAAACGCCTTCACCAATGTGTGTATGCAACACGGACATCCGTGGAGCTCGAATAGTCGCATCATTAAGGCGTTATAATGAAAATCGCTGTGTTTGTCGCTTGCGATACGAACGCAGGGCGCTTTGTTTATTCCTTTTCAGTCTTAGCTTAGTTCCAGCGTCGCCTATTGTTCCGACGATTAGAAATTACTAATTTTTGATCACGACATTATTGCCAATTTTCGAAAGAATGTATTGATTGTTGAAATGTATTACAACGATACCAGTCCTCAAAGTCGCATCATGTGCACATGTAAATCCTTAGTTCTAGTAAGCCTTATTTTTAAAATGTTAAGAGAAAGTTTTTTTGTTAGGTTTTTAAAATAAGAAATGAGAATATTTTGAATTTTTTTATCGAGGAACCCATTTTTAAAATAAAAAAAGAAACGTTTCATACTTATTTTTACACGTATTTGAAACAAATGCGCTTAAATATTTTTTAAAAATGTTTTCAAAAATGACTCTATAAATTTGACTGTCTTTCAAATATTTCTAAACTATGAATGCTTTTAAAGATACTAAAAAATGACTCTAAAATCATTTTAGAATCGCACAAATGTAACCATAACTCATCTCTTCAAGTTTTGCAAAGTCTTTTCACCCAATTTTGAACAAACATCTGTGAAACATTTTATTGTTTTCAGAGATATTTTCAAAACATCATTTGAGCGTCATTTTGCTATTGGGATATGTTGTAATAAAGTGGATTGGCAGTTGACCTACTCATAACAGAGAGAGTGAAAAAAAAAATGTCGAAGTGACATCAAAAGCGGGACTGATTAAGGTGCATTCGAGTGGATTATATCGTTCAATTGCGTGGGGAGGTGGTAAATGACCGCCAACAGTTGAATTCAGAAGAATAACCCGGTCATGGGCTTATCGACCAGTCACGAGGCGTGATACAGTCAGCTCAGAGCAGCCGACAAAAAGAGCTAGGGGGTCATTCATAAAATTACATTACGAGACAATTCGGACTACCTCATGGGCTGTGTTCCAGGGTAAATTCAGCCGCCAATGAGTCATTCTTCAACTTTCTAACTGTAGAATTCAACCTAACACATTAAAAACTATCAAAAACAGTCTGAAATCAGTGGATCATAGTCACAACTACATTTATTCCATAAGACAATCTGACATCATGCTGATATCCACCGAATATTATACCTCTTTGATACCAGATATGAATGACACACAAAAATAACACGAATAATTTTGCGAAACAAAACACGAAAATCGGGAAACAAGGCTATAAGTAAACAGAATGCCTGGGACATTTCGGGGTGGTTTCAATCCCCTCCTCGACCAGGAAGTAAAAGTATAAAAATCAAAAAACCTGTCAGACCCCCATTTTTGATAACAAAAAGAGAGGTTATCTCAAGGGATAAGATAGGGATAACCTCTCTTTCTTGTTATCACAAATAGGAGTCTGAGGGTGTTTTGGGGGTTTTATTTTTTTACTTGCTGGTCTAGGAGGGGGTTGAAACCACCCCAAAATGTCCCAGACATTCTGTTTGTTTTTAGCCTTGGTTCTCCGTTTTCTCGTGTCTCAATTCGTCTGCCACCAGAATAGATTATTTTGTAAAGCAGTCCGGTGTTAATCTGACTAGAGTATCTATGTACGGGAGAGTATTGCCATCTCTGTGCCGCTCTCTGATTGGCTCATCAGTTTTAGGCTATCATCGAGCTCCAAAGTTGGTACAATGTAAACAAAGCCGACCCAGAGGAACACGTATTATCGGCTAAGAAATGAATGATAATCACAATCAAAGGTTAATTTTCGGCAAAAAGTATCCTTCAAAGTTCGATCCGAACCTAATTGAGAAGTTGGATATAAAAAAAAAAAAAAATTATCGAATCCAAAAGCACGTCTAGAACTTTGTCACCATCTTGTTTGTTTACATTGGGGCAACTTTGGGGATCCATGATAGCCGACCAATCATGAGAGCGGCACACTTTTTCTGTAGTAAAAGGATTGAGATGGCAATACTCCCCCGTATCTCAAAGTCTGACTCAAGTTTTTTTCAGGTACCAGTAATTATTATGAAAAATAGCAGCAGTTCGTAAAATATATATTTCTGCACCATCAAACTAAACACGTGCACATCCAACTGTTTACAATGATTTCCTCGCAAAAGTCAGTGAACTGAGGCTGCAAAAGGTGCCAATGGGTCAACGAGCTTTCGCACCCGAGTGCAATAGACCGTGCTAGAAAGCTGTGATCGGTTCGTTTTGCGAAAGTTTTGAACAAAGCTAGCGAGCTAGAGGGATCCAGGAGGCGAGAGAACGGCACGGTGAGGGTTTTGAGAAGGAAGTGTCGAGCCGACAAGATAATTCATTCCGTAAAATAGAAGCGGTGCAAACAGTTTCCCTGCTTCAAACTGCACGTGATCCTATTGATCTGTTTCCTACATTGCTTGCCGCACTCGATATGAGGAAAGTGATCAGAGCTTCCGTACTTCGTACTTCAATGATCATAGATAGTTTCAGACTTAACTGGAAAGTACAATGGCCGTAATCAGAGATTTGTCTAAAACTACTCTCCTAGGAAAATAAGGCTGTGTAAATTTTGAAATATACCCAGTCGGGATTAATTTTTTCACAGGCTCGGCGTCGTTATACATTAAAAAAAATAAATAAAAAACAAAATAAAAAAAATAAAAATCAATACTATCGTCAAGAGATCGAGTGTTGTAATGGAAAAATTTCCATTGACACAGTAATCTGACTGATTTTTTTTTTCTCTTGTGACACTTACATTTCCATTGATGAAGTAATCTAATTGATTTTCTTCTCTTGTGACACTTTTTCAGTCGCATTGTTGAATTAGATCCTTCACCCTCGCCGGTTTATACTGAAGTATCATTGTTATCATGAGTAGAAGGGCACTTCTGAAGTCCATCAAAAATTATATTTAGGACAAAAAGTATGTTTAAAAATAGTACTGGGTCCACACTATTTTGCGCGAGAAAAAAAACCGAAAAGTTTAAAAAGTTTAAATAGAGTAGCAAATGTGAGCTTTAATGAGTACCAGTACAAGAGTGAAGGCAGAGAGTGTTCATCTCAGGCAGATGCATTGGATATTAAGCTGAGGTCACGCCGAGAGATCTGCAACGTTTTGGATCTTTTTAGACCTTATCAGTAGATTATACACATAGTTTGGACTGTATTTTCCTTATCAGCTGCTCTTACATCTTGCAATCTACATAGGTGGATGCAGAAACAGCTTTTTCAATAAAACCCATGTTTCATTTAAACTTTCAGCGCTTTCACGAGGCTCAAGTCCATCCCACAAAAAATTACAACCTCTGGATACATTTATTTCAACCTCTAGGATCGCGTATTGCATAACCGTTTGAATGAGGGCTAATACGAATTGCAGATTAATTCACATGTACTTTGCTCCGCGTCTTGTATTAGAACTTTCATGCGTGCTGCATAGCAATAGGAGACTTAGTTTTTTTAAATTTTGACAGTAACTGTTACGTTTGTCCATTTTAATTAATGTCATCATTTTTACAGCTTTCTTTTCAAGCATTGAATTCAAACGTTTTTCTCATCTGCAACAAATAGAGGCACTATGCATCTTATGCAGAAAGGTACTTTTATCGAGCCAAAGCCAGAGACAGAGGTTCCTTATTGCAAAATGTAATCAAACTGTTCCAGGGACTTGAACGCCCGACACCCTCTAGAAGCATTCGAATTCAAGTTCAAATTGGACTACATTTTGCAATAGGGAACCGCTATGACTGGCTCTTCCACACACAATATTTGTGTAATTAGTTTCACGTTGCAAGTAGGTGCTTATTTATGTGGGTAAACCAAAAAAAAAAAAAAAAAAAAGTTCCCGATTGCAAAACATAGTTCAATCTATGGTATGATGCACCTTTTGCTCCCTATTCTAGTGACTTTAGCCTATAAAAAAGAAAGCCTGCTCTATGCATATGACTTTCTGCCATACTTCATATTTTCATTTGAAAATTAGTCAACTTAATTTCTTAAAAACTTCCTTGATTTTTCTTTTGTAGTAGCGAAATATTTTGTAGAAATTTCAAGTTATATAGATGACCTGTTTCTCTTCTAAAAAATAAATGGTGCAGAGATTTTGAAACAGCGCAATGGCGGAACGTGGTTTCCCACTTGAGGCATCGGTATATTACCTCTGAAATGAGTTAGAAATAGTGATTCCTTATTGCAAAATCTAGTTAAATTGGACTGAGTCTAGCAAAAAGTAACCAAATTTTTAGTAAACATTTTTGGTTGCTTGAGAGCATCACTACACAGTTGGTTCTTTTCTTTTCATTTAATTGATTTCACAAGTTAAAAATCACAGAAATAACCAATTATTGTGCTCTTGATTCCTTTTTCTGAATTGATTCGTCTTTTTGTGTGTTCAAAAAAGTGGAACCAGATTAATAAAAAAGAAGAAGAGGTAAATATGATAAATGCTGCAAATTTGGACAGATTTAACAAAAATTAGCTTAACGGCACTACCTTGCCTATAGTTTATTCCTATCATCTTTTGTTTCTTTTGTAAATAATAACCAATATGATGCTTTGAGACATTCTGACAATTTTTCAGACACTATATAAGAAAATATATATTGACGGCGTAAGTCGGCAATCGCATGTCTCGTTTGCGGTGTCTGAAATTCTCCACCTCTACGTTGTTTTTTAAAGGAAAACAAAGTGATCTCATTCCCTGAAGTTTTTGGAGATTTTTATTCGCACAGATAAGGAAAATCACAGCATTTTTAAAGAATTGCCGTTGAGTAGTTTCCCGTTTAAAAAATAAAGTATGACAGGGAGTCTGCGACGTCGCAAATCTAGTTATGTGATTGCCGACTTACACCGCCGATATACAACAATACAAGTCAAAGTGCTCCTTTTTGTATCGGAAATTAAAGCATGAGTGAAAGTAAACAACGTCAGATATAGTTCGGCTGATTTTGATAAAGCACACCCATCTGTCTATCTTGGATCGAAATAGAGAAACAAAGCTCCTGCCTCCATCAAACCAAAACGTTTTCAACAACAAAATGTCTATATGAGGAATGAAAAGGATATCGACGGTGAAACTACCAAACCACGTATCTCGTTTGCGGTGTTTAAAAATCTACGCTCGCATTTTATTTTTTTTGAAGTAGACCAAATCAATATCATTCCTTGAAATTTTCACAGAATTTTCTCCGCACGAAGAGGAAAAATCACAGAAATTTTCAAGACTGGACGTTCAGTAGTTATTCATTTAAAAAATAAAGTATGACAGGAAGTCTGCGACGTCACAAACCGAGATACGTGGTTTGGTAGTTTCACCGTCGATATCTTACAGCACAACAAGCAGCGCCACTTGTTTTCCAAAGTAAAAAAAAAAAACGGTTTCTTTCAACTAGACTCAATCCGATTTTAATGAAATTAACTTTCCTACCTCCTCTTTACATGGTTAAATGTTTGCAAACACCGTCGAGAAGGCCTGCTTTTCTCATCTCGATGAAAAACAACGAGACTCGGGAGTCATCTGGGCGCGATTAAAGTCATTTTCAAAGCAGTCCACCGAGCGTTCACATTCCATGAGGTGTCCCATAACTGGGCCGTAAAACTATGGGTTATAACGAGACCGAAACACGGTCACATGGCGACAGGCGGTCTCGGAAGGAACCATCATATGCGGAAGCTGCGCGATCACTAAGGGCACGTAAGGTTTTGTTTATTCCTCCAACCATTGACGCTCGCCATGGCAACTGAGCCGGTCGGAGCTACAACCTGGCGAGTTCTCTCTATCGCGAGCCGTGGAATGTGAGCGTTTGCACGGGATTTAAGGCTCACTTGAAAAAAAAACATGTGAGTTTTTGACATCGGCCAAGTTACTTTCTTGCGAGCCGCTGGGTGTTTGTTGGAATGTCGGTGAAAAGCCGGCAGCGTCTTCAAAACGCCTTCAAAAATGAAGACAGCAACCCGGTGTACGATGATAAACCACTTCGGCTGATAGAGAGTTCTCAAAGTTCTCGGTTCCGCGATAGCAGCTGGTCGACGAATAATTTTTTCCTTGTCCTATTTACTCTTTTAATTGTGCTATGCCGGTCAGAAATGAAATTGTAAGATAATTATTTGAACCGTCCCGGTTTTTTAAAATTAATTTTTGTTTTTTCGATCGATCCACCGCCAAGTTTCTCCCTTGCGAGCCACTGGGTGTTCGTTGAAATTTCGGTGAGAGGCTAGGGCAGCGATGAGAGGAGCTCTTCAAAACGCCTTCAAAAAAGGAAACAGCAACTCGCGATACATTACTCGTAATAAACCACTTCATCGTCTTAAGTTCTCGAAGTCCTCTGTTTAATAATACAGCCATACAGGAAATGATAAGTTTGGCGCAAGATTGAACTTGACTACCCCTTCCAATTCCTCAAATTTCCTCCTGTTAAAAATTCAAAGTTGAAAAAAAATCATATTTTTAAAAAAAACTAATTCAAACTTTATATCTGGCATTTGAGTTCATTATTGAGTCTAACAGAGGAATAAAATTTTAAGCCTCTCTTTCTCGGTTCGATATTTATGTGACTTTGGCTCGTTCCTGCAGACCGATTATTGACATTGATAGACAAAGCAACAGACAAAGAAGACTAAAGAGATAAGGAGGAATCCAATTGGCGGAAGCGGGCAATTGAGGAGCTTTCCGAAAAAAGGGCACATAGCAAAAAATTGCGTTTGAGAGAAATGCATTTGAAGTTATGGTCACTAACAGTGACTTTCGTTCGAAATCGGGAGTCCAAGCTGCGATGAAAGGTACCATCAGTGGCCAGAAATTAATGATGGAAACTTAAAATGCATTTTTCTCAAACGCTATTTTTTGCTTTGTGCCCTTTTTCCGGAAAGCTCTTCAATTGCAATGGACAAAAGAGGTAGGTAATAGACTAACTAACGGAAAACCACAAGAGACCCTATGATTATAAGTCAAACGTATTCCTTCTACCAATGAAATCGATCTATGTTCCCTGGGTCCTCTTTGTTTATCGCTGTGTCTATCAACTTCAATAATCAGCCTGTAGTCAGACTTTGCTCAAATGTATGCAGAAGAAGATAAAACTCAGATTAAAATTACTGACTGACATGTTAGCATCAATTTGTAGAATTGGGCTTCTCCTTGTCCATAATATGAAACGCTTTTAATATAGGTAAGATTATTGATTAAATAAAAGTTAGACGAAATAGTAAGAAAGTAATTAAGACTGTATTACTGTTTCAACGTCATTAGAAGATAACTAGAGGACAGAGTTAATGCATGACAAGTATCTTAATATTTATGGAGAACATGACTAGAAATTATTGGTATGAACATTAATCTACTTAACAGTTAATACTTTTATCTACGAGCACTATTAACAGTTAATTTTTACAATCAGGGCAAGAAACAATACAAATTTAGGAAAATACAACCAAATTAGGGTTTTAATCTTCACGGGTTGCGCTGCGACTTCTGCAGCTAATAATAGGTCAGTGACAGGAGTCAAAATTTTGACACTTTTTGTTTCAATATTAAAACTACCTATCAAGTAGAGAATGAAAATATCCATAGTTTTAAAATCACACAAATTTTGAAATAATTAAGACAATTTTGTAGAAGTGTTGAAAAACACAGGTTTAAATGGGAAATACGTACTAGTGACTTCACGAATTGGCCCTTTTTTTAACTTCAAGCGCATTCCATATCATTAAAAAATTGAGAAGAATGTTTTAACTCAGCTCAAGCAATACTTTCACATGAATCAATAAAATTTGTTCCTGTCCTAGACCCATAATATCACTATATTGAACAGCATAATCTACTAAAAGAATGGCTTAGTCACTTTGCAACAGTTTTTACAAAACTTAATCAAATTAAGAAAATTATTCCTACTTAAAACGGAGTTATATCACAAATCATATTAAAAGCAAACCTCCCTTGTTATTGGCAAAAATTGTTACAGAACTCTGACAGTTTTAGCAGGAGTAAAAGAAATATGTTCCTTCTTAAGGATTCTACGTGTGCTAATTGCGGAACCTAAAAAATGAGGGTCTTGAAAGGCTGACTTTAATCGGAACAATTTTGGCATCCTAAAATAAAAAAATATAAAAGGAAATGAATAAATGATGTCTGAAGCATCAAAGTCTTGGATTGATCAGTGCGTGTTATTTGATCACTGTTCATCAGATAATAAAAATAACTAAAAAATGTAATCTTAATTACAATTGTTTTCTTCAAAAAATACACTAAAAAATTAAAAATCAAAAGAAAATAGACAATTTAAAAAAAGGTAAAACCTATGAGCCAAGCATTGTGTAGCAGTGACAACTGCCTTGTCATTGCTTGGCCAAAATTAAGTCTACATTAGTTCCTCTCTCTCTAAAGAAAAGAGACTTTTAAAGGGAAAACAGGAAAATAATTAATTCCCATCGCAATAAGAATGATATATGATGTAACATCACAAAGTGAAAATTTTCTAAAGTTGTCTCTTTCTTGAAAATGTTTTAGCATGGTAAAACAATCCTGCAAATGACAGGAGCTGCTACCATATTAGGGTCACAAACCAGAAACATCCCCAGATATTTATTCAGAAGTTTTCAATGATGCCTTGATGTGAATGAGGAGTAAAGTTTTACTTAATATCTTTGATCAGGAAAAAACTCCAAGACAATTTTTGACAAAACGACTAGTGTCCCAATTTTCCCAATAAACATGACTCATTTTTATCAGTTATTCAAAATGAATATGCTTACAGTAGCTAAGCATTTCCTTTTGTACCACTGGCTGAGAATATCTGCTCAGAGAAATGGCACAATTCGCAATAAGTCTGATTTAAATAGAACAAAATAAAAAAGTACATTAAACCTCCTTGATCAAGAGACAATAAAACATGTATTCTTTTATAAGTTCTTAAGTTTATGCAGCTTAATATCTAAAAAAGAAGTTTCACGAATAATGGGCCAAAAAATTCTGGAAAATCCTTGAATGAAATTTTGATTGGCTAAAAATGCATTCTCCATTAATGCAAATGCATTTCTGTTAAACAGTAAAAATTGCTTCGATTCGTCAAACGACAAGAAAAATGTAAAATTTGACAAAGTATACCATTATACTGAACTCAACTTAGGATAAAGTTTTCGTCTAATAAATTCCAAAAAAGACCAAAGATACCCTTTCCTGATTCGAGATCAAATTCATGAAAAGTATAAGCAGGGATTTTTGCAGCTCAAATGAACTATCTCACTTTATACGCTGGCTTTCAGCTTAACTTTCTGCGAATGTATTCAATTGTGCAGACCTTCCGGCATGCATACTTCAAAGTTAAAATAAAATTTCTTGATGGAAAGATATCATAACATTTTGTTTCACAGCCAATTTTCAGAACATCTATTAGTCATCCCTTTTCCTAAATAAGTAAACTGGTGCAGCAGCTGGAAGCAATGCGCAAAATGCAAAAAAGATAAACTAACGATTGAACAGTCACCTCCTGGAGGTTCACCTGGTAATAAGAAGAGCTAGATTTAAGATCAAGTAAATAATTAGGATAAATGACCCTAATATGGTAATGCATGTGGTTACTGCTAACCTGACACTGCTTGGCAAGGATCTTTGCCAAATCATATGTACAAGTACTCGCGTTATGTGAAACCCATCAAAATAAAAACAGGGTATAACATTCACCACAGCAATGCCAGCAGAAAACACATGCAGATAGGAGAAAAATTTGCTGATAGTGGCTGGAAGCCACGAAGGAAACATAAAGTACCTAGGAACATATTCGGAGACTCCGACTGAGCGGAATATTTCACTAGCGTGCCCACGAAACAGAATGACAGGTTTGTTCTGACGACGAATTTGTATCAATTTCATTGGGCTTGTAAGCATTGGACGGAAACAGTGGAGCCCTTCACACTCTTGTGATGTCTGGCAAGGTTTCTCAAAATTCTCCACAACGTTACGCACATTGAGGCATGAGTACTGAGGAAGTTCAATTGGCTCAAATTCACTCTCTAGGTATTCAAAGCAAAGATTTCGGGACATGTTAGAACGGCAGCAGTCAATAGTACCATCATTCAGGTGTTTCACTAGATAAACAGAAAAACGAGACAAATTAGGGACACAGACATAGAATAAGAATTTTAATTGATCTACATAGCAATTTTTCTTTTTTTCCTAAAATCATGCAAAAACTTCAGCTTAAATCCGGGAAATTTTGTTACACAGTGGATCTGTAATTATTTGAGCTAGAATTTTGCTATGTTCAGATGATCAAATTTGTGTCAAATTATTCAAATTTCCAAATTGATAAAAATACAGAAAAAACAAGAATAGAAGGAAGAATAGAAAGAATTGCTGCAAAGCAAAAATACACGTAATGAGTAAACATAGAGTGAACAAGTTGCTCCAAGGGTTATAGAGTTCTTGTGATGAAAGTGTTTTGAGTTCAAAATAATGATGCCCAGAAATTAAAAGTATCAAGTACCTTCGAAAGATTCATCATGCTGATGAATGAATTCTGAGGAGACACAATAACCAGGAGACAGAGACTCAGTCGACTGCACGAGACAATCTCTCCATGAATTCATGTCTTGGACAGGGCAATAATTTACTTTTGTAATCTCGTCCCCAACTTCTAAGCCAGATGGCCCGATCAACAAAGAGTCCTGAAAATAAAATACAAATATAAATCCAATTGAAACAATTGTAAATTAGGCGGAAACCAATAACTTTTTACTTCAATTATCTTTAGTCATTTTTCACCATTCATAACAAATTTTAGTAATTGAAAAATTTAAAGCGACAACTATAAAGGAAAATTTTGAAATTGGAATAAAAGTAATTTTTAAAATAGATATCAATTTCATAATCTGGCTACCCGTATTTAGCCAGTCAAAGAAAATCATGTTTCAGAAATACATACTACAGGGGTGCCAAATTTTCCAAGACACTGGCCAATTGGTACAATCTAGTACTTTGATTTAGGGCCTTTCCAAATTGCCCCAAATTCTTTGACTTCTCTATAATTTTTACTGATATTCCCTCTTTTCCTCAAAATTTTTGGAGTATTCTTAAAAACTGCGTAAGTTTTTGAAAAGGCCCTCAAATTCTTCGCCATGCCATTGCTGTCCCACATTTGTCCTGCAGCCTGATTATTGAAATTTTTTGTTTGTCGGATCGACTAAGATGACATAGGTTAAATCGTGGAGCGTGATTGGTTAGCTATGTCTTATCGCTGCTTTGTCGCTGGAATGATCGACAAGCTAACGGCACCTCTTAAGTTTCCGACAGTATGTCGATCATTCCACCTGACAAAGGCACGATAAAGCAGCATTAAGACATAGCCGACCAATCACGCTCCGCCTTTTAACCTATGTCATCTATGTCGATCCGACAAACAAAAAATTTCAATAATCAGGCTGCTGATCAGCAATGCCACTATCAGCCATTTTCTGCATTCTAGAAATATTAGGAGGACTTGGCTTTTGTGATAGGTAGGCATTTATTTCTGCGTGATGAGAGCAAATGTAATTGAAAAAAATCAAACCTTCAGAATTTGTTCAACATGCACTGATTGACCGATTGAGTAGACCGGTGCAAAAATGAAGGGCATTGCAAAGACGACAAAAGCAGCAAACACAGCGAGAATTAAGTTGTGCCAAATTCCAGCACATAATACCCGCAGCTGCTTTGAGGGGGGAAGATTGTCAACTTGATCCAGGAGCGTGTAAGCGAATGGAATTATGAAGAGTAGCTGCACGCCAAAACCAGATATATGGAGTCCTTCCCTATAACAATGTCCAAGGATAAGTTTTAGAGGCAAATTTCATAAAAAAATTGCTGAGCTTTATTAGTAATGACTGAAAGTAAAGGCACATTGGGAAAGTTACTTGAAACTAACACTAAGTTTACAAATACCAAATACCTTGTGCCCGATGCTTAAACTACGTTAATTGCAACGCATACATAGAAATGCAAAATAATGAGATATCGTCACCTTCCAGGCAAAGTATCACAAGCGCCATGCGACGTTTAAACATTTCCGACGCCATTATATTTTTTTACAGAGAAATTTTTCAGCAAACCTGTCCGAAAATTACACCGAATTTTCTTTGTGCTGCCGATAAAATTTAGTGAAATTTTGGAACAGATTCAACCGACAATTTCTCAGTAAAAAAATAAAATGGCGGCGGAAATTTTTAAACGTCGCATGGCGCTTGTGATACTTTGCCTGGAAGGTGACGATATAAGCCAGATGGCCAAGCTTGAATAAGACTTGAGTAAGTGACTTGAATAAGTAATCTACCTATAGTATTTTATCTACATGGATTCAATTTCTGAAAGATCAAACTTGATAATATTTTCATTTTGCTTCTTATTCTTTTTGAAAAATTAATGAATTTAATTTTACCAGATCAGAGGTAAATAATCTAATTTCCAATATAATTTCAGATTGTTTTTGTCTCAGAATATTGGAAAACTGAGGAATATTTTCATAGCTGTGCCTTTTTCTTCTTCTCCTTATCTTGTTTTTCTTAAGTATTAGAATTTTTGGGCACATTCATTATCTTAGGCAAACATTGTAGGACCTAAAATTTAAAAAATAAAAATTGCATATAAAACCTTGAGAAGGTTGCTAAGAAAATAAATTTACCTGGCAGCAGCAACAGCGTGACCAAGTTCATGAACTATTGTGCACGTCAGCAAGGAGAATATGTAATGAAATATATCTTGAGCAGGCAGATTTAAACCAGGAATCTACAAAAAAATTGATATAGGTAATGAAACAAAAAATTTAAAATTTCTGAATTGCTTCAGTGCAATGGGATATGGTTTAGTAAGAGGACAGCAGCAATTAGGGATCATGAACCGCCAGGTAGCGCTATAAAACAATAAAAATTAATGTTTAAAAATTTTAATGGTTTTCGTTTTCACGATCTACAACCCTAGATCAGTGCTCTTAACAAGGTATTACTTAGGTCTAGGCCCGACACCAAGAGAGAAAGCAATTGTGTACTTTCTTCATAAAATACACTAAAATTAGACTAAGTAGGTATTTTCTGATGAAATTTTAAGAATCAAACATTGCTCTGGTAAACTTACTTCGTAAAACACTAAGAAGCCACACTCTCATTTTATTTTGTAAATTTATACTTCAGGTGATCATTAAATAAAACTTGAAAATTAAAATTCCTTTCTTG
The DNA here is from genome assembly GCF_001854935.1 of Bemisia tabaci. Classification (NCBI taxonomy): domain Eukaryota; kingdom Metazoa; phylum Arthropoda; class Insecta; order Hemiptera; family Aleyrodidae; genus Bemisia; species Bemisia tabaci. The sequence goes on from NW_017553907.1 coordinate 3,514,100, forward strand.
AAAACGCAACTTTCTGGCAGGAGTGAATATGGATTAGGTCAACTAAACCTCTCCACAGCAAGTCCCTTTATCAGTGACTTGATCACATTTTACAATGCTACAAGACTGAACTATTACAGATGCTTACCACTGGTTCAAAAGTGATTCCAGCAAAGTGTGATTTCTCCCCATTCGAATCTTCCTGAAAGAAATCTTTGATTGAGTAGCCAATACGAACTATGATCAGAATTGTAGCGACAGGCATGAGGGCGATCGAAACAACCGAGCCGATACAGTACCACGTCGCTAGACATTTTGGTCGAACTGTCCCCCACTTCTGGATAAGACGGTTAAAAGCTGTTGTAAACCATTGAATGTTCATCAAACCGATCGTGATGCCAGATTTCTTCATGAGAACTATGTACGGGTAATGACAGCAGCTCTGAAAGCAAAACATTTTTAGGGATATTATACCTCATCTACTTTAAACTAGGAGAGTTTTAATAGGTATTCAATGATACAAAAGGACACTGCAAAATGTTAAGTTCAGATGATTACTGTTTCACACAAGATGCAGATGTGCGGGTGCTTGTTTTTCCTGTTTCCACTCCTCTTTTCGGTGAAACAGAATAAAAGTCGTAGCTGAGATATAAATTAATACCCTAATTTTCTAGCACTTTTCATGTTCTCTAGGATGCATACTACTCGTTTCTTAAGGAAACATCCCAAAAAAGTGTGACCCCCTAAAGTTAACAATTACCAAAGAACATGCTTCCAGTATAGCTTGCTACAGAGATTCAAATTAACACATTAGACTTTTCGGACTTGTTCAACTCAGGTGAAGCAATAGTGACAAACTAGGATGTATTCTTCACATGATATAGCAGAGAAAAGGAAAAATTTGGGTGCCTACCTTGAAGAAGGAGTCAAAAAAGTAGGCGATGCAATACATTATGAAAACAACGCTCAAGTAAACTTGTAGTTCACCCATGATTCCTCTTCGCTTCTGTAACAATCTCGGACAAACTTTGAATCAGACAATAATGCTGTCACAATCCGGCTTCCCCGGCGAAAAGATCAGCCTCATTCCCGAAGTTTTCTGGGAGCTAAGGAGTATTTTGGAGGACGTAAAGTGGCCGATCACAACTTTGTACACATGCTTCTTATCACATCCCTAAGAGCGATTTTCTCCCGAGCCCAGTCCGTCAAATATCCAGTTCTGAGTTAAAAACATTGGCCGGAGTCCTAGCCGAGTGATAAAATAAATATTAACGAAATATTCACATCAATTCTGGAGGAATATCACACTTAAACATCACTAAAATAACACAGACTTCTTATCATGCTGAAAGAGGAGCTGAAATTTGAGGTTACAAAGTAAATCAACAAATCAACAAACGCAAGTGCGCGCTCTCGCCGGGTGATGGCGCTTTTTCTTCCCGCGTAATATTTGCCGCGAATAGTGAGCTTGTTCAAATTTGAAGCGGCAAATTCAAATTGACGGGCCTGCGAAAAGCGCCCGCAAATTGGCAAAAATCTCACGAGAAAGTCCTCTGAGACTTGAGGCTTATCAAAAAAGCTTTGAATGGTATTTTAAATGTATTTAGAACTACATCTGCGAATAATTTCCGATGACGAAAAGACGTATGTCTATTAAGCGTTATATTGTTGCTATTTACCGCCTACAGGATGGGCACAAATTACTGATACTTGTTAATATCTTAAGAACGGTTTCAGACACTGTCATATGGTTTGGACGAAGCGTCCTGAAATAAAAGTAAGCGATGTTTTAAGGGGAGTTATGACACCCCCCCCCCCCTATGGGGAAGCGGGGGCGGGGGCGGGGGCGGGGGCCGACTTTCGGATCTCAAATGAGAACCCCCGCATCGTGTTATACTTCATTCAAAATATCATAAAATTAATTTTGACTCAAACCGCAGGTTGCTATCTATCACCGATTTAATATGGCGGCCGGTTAAAGTTCCGAATGGCGGAAAAACATGCAATATCTCGATTTTTCATCGGCCGATTCGGATAAAACCTGGTAGCCGGAGGTTGTGTGGCAAGGAAAGAACAAATCTGACATCAAAATTGATCAACTTTAAATTTTTTCTCAAAATGGCGGGAAGCGGCTGTTTCGGTTTTCGCCCGCTTTCCGCCATTGACCGCCTGACAGCTTCGCGCCTCAGGCGTTATGCACTCAGTGGCGTTATTTTGTGGGGGAAGAAGGCAATTGCC
>NW_017553907.1:3516334-3530828 GCF_001854935.1 Bemisia tabaci
AGTTACAAAAGGCCTCAATAAACGAGAAAAGTTGATCGAATTTCTGAAAAATTGATTTTTGTCTTTACTTAGGTATCATGTTAAGAGTCATGTGAGGTCACTTGTCCCCCCCCCCTTCTGAAATTTTGATGAAAGAGCGTTGTTATGTACGCATTTATGCGTTACTCTTTGGATTCTTTATTATAGAGTATGATATATGGTGTCATACTTTGGCCATCGATATTTAAGATTTTTCCCCTCGTACTATGTCGATGCAGGAGCCATTTATAAATTACATCACGTTCTGAAAATCACCTGCAATTCTTGCTGAAATTCTTGCATCACATGCAAAAAATGGAGGTAAGTACCGATTCTGGAGAAATTTTTCCATGGTTTTAGTAAAAATGTCGACCGCTAAAGCCGATTTCTGAAGAGCGCAGAAGTCTCGTAAAATATGAAATACTTTTTCGGGGAAGGCGTAAACCTGGAGGAGTGCGAGATCTAAATCTGTTAGCATAAAATACGCTGCAAGAGAGGGAATAAGGCATAAAACTTCAAATTTTAGCGTGATGTATTTTATGGATGACCCCATGCGATAAATTGAAAATTAATATACAGCGAGTGAGGCTGCATTCAAGATACATTAATCTCACTTTTATACATGTTCTAACCTCTTTAGGATTTTGGCTTCATAGTTTCTCACTTTTTCAGTGCGAGGAGTTCTATATGCATTCCAGAATTTTTCGTGAAGTTTTTTATACGTTTTGTCCACTTAGCTCATTTAAGCATGTAATAAATGTGAGATGGGAACAAACCAAACACAAACATTTTCAAATAAATAAAATCAATTTATGTGTAAAGATAAATTATGTACATTCTAAATATCTTAAAGTAAAACACATCACAAATAAAGGAAATCCGTATACCACTCAAGTCGTTTTGCAGAATTCATCCGTAACCTCACCTCGCAAGATTTTTGTGTTGGGCAGGGCATCTCTTTCGTCGTCAGAAACATGTAAAACTTTCGTATACAACACTGAAAGAATCATATCCTTCAATTCAATAGGCAGGAGTCTGAAAGAAGGGAAAAAAAGAATACGGTAAATACATCGGCCGAATCAAAATCGTCAATTTCGTCTAATTAATGCACCTGTGTTTTCGCTAGTCACCTGACTGTAATGGACGAGAAAAGTCGCTTCAAATTTTCATGTGTAACACGTGTTTTTTCTCTTCTTCTTTCTGTGAGAGTTTTTCGGCAATTTGATTCGCAATGAAAAAAACTCTAAAAAGTCACCGATTTCCTCAAGAGCAAGCCGCAATTGATAAATTTCGTCAAATGGGCGGTTGCCTCTCAGAGCAATGCTTACAATCTTCCCGTCGGCATCTTCGAGAAATGTCACAGAGACACCACGCGCCGCGCGCCTAGAACGATAATATCATATTCGGAGAAAGAGAGTAAGGACAAGGTCGGGAAAGGGAAAGAAGAAAACAGTAGGTCGAAGAAAGAGAATAGCGTGCATAGAGGCCGAAAAAATGAAACCAGGCACAGCCTAGAGGTCCTCGGCCAGTGTTGTCATTTTGAGAAAAACAATCATATTCAAGCATTAAATTGGATGGAGAAATAGCGAAAACATACCGCGAAGCGTCAACACTGCTAAAGATCAGCAGATGTAAATTGCGCAATTATTAGCGTTACCCCACGCTCAGCTCCAAGCGGAGTGCTGACCCATGCATCTGGCTGAAGCGCCGATAAACACGTGCTGATCTCAACGTTGAGAGACCGCACACAAAAATGAAGCTGTCGAATGAGATTCCAACGCGAGAGAGAAGCATATTTTTTAAGTGCGACAACTGTGTTGCTCCTCTTCGCTGAACTATCAAGGCCCGGTGTCATATCGCCGCCGCAAAATTTGAAATCTTCGAGGCATTTTCCGAGCGCCGCCATTGGCCGAAAATTTGGTCCAGTGCAAGCCCGAAAAATAGGGTTTCGTGATTCATTGCGCTGAGCCTTCGTTCATTTATTTCAGAAGAGTGAGTCGGCTTATTTCAACTTCCGCGCTTCAGTGTGTCGCCTTGATGAGAATATCCTGTGTCTTCAAAATTTTGTGTCATCGTAATTTTTTTCAGGAAAAGGAGTCACGTTGACCGAACTAGTGATTTTGCAGTTTCAACATTCGTGAAAAATAACTTTCGCGTACCTTTATCGCTATATCATCAGTGCTCTTTATACCTGTGAATTACCTCCCGTGAGTAAAAACATAACCTAGAAACTCAAATACCGTCGCAGAAAAATATTGTGACTCAACCTTGCATTTCTACTGTGGTGACGTGTGGTAAAAACGACATAACCTCTGGATTTCACGGTAATCTCTCAAAAGTCCCTTTTAAATATTCCAGTACAATTTTTTGAATTATAGTGCGGGAAAATGTTTCCAAAAATCAAATCAATATTTTGGATCTATGCGATGGCGTGCATCTCAGCACTGATCTTCCAAGTTTCAGCCGTTCCACTGAAAGAGAGACTGAAGGAGCAGCAGCTGAAAAAAGACATGGAGCTCCAGCGCCTCGCAAAAAAGGCTCCCGCACCTTTGAAAAAACCCCGCCTGGGAGCACTGCGACCCCCTTTCGGAAGACCGATGGAAGTTGTTGAAGAAGTCATAGATGATTTCGGTAACACCATCATTGAAGATCCACGGCGCGTCGATTTGAGGCCCCCTCAGGTGGGGCAGGTACCCCCTAGACAGCCCCCCAGGCAGCCACCCAGAGGGTTGCTAGCGGGGATCTCAGAAAGGGGCCCGGAGGACGAACATTCAGTATTTGAGAAGCTGTGTTTGATGTTCGGGAAAACCGTCTCCATGGTTGTGAATGAAGTCTCGCCTATGGTTATGCGTAACAAATGATTTTTTAATAAAGTGCAAAAATAATAAAAAATGCGTGCTCGGTGTTTTTTTTTTATCAATTTAGTCAATGGAGAATTTGCAGGTGTCTGAAATTTGATGAATTTCGTGTTTGAGTGGAAACTACTGACAATGAGTGAACTGATCACGATACCCTTGGCTCATGAATTGAACAATTATTGGAGGAGATATGACGAAATGATCTGATCTGCTAAAATACGTGTGTTTAAATGGGAAATGCCGCTGGATGACGTCGCTAGATGGTGCATTTTCTCACTTTTAAATTATTTTTATACTATTTCTCATGTCAGAAAAAAATTCTGTAAAATCAGCTCTTTAAGCACTTTCAGATTTTTTTTTTTTTTTTTAAAGAGTTTTATTTATTGCAACTTCCAATTAGAGGAAACATATCGACGGTGCAAGTCGGCAATCACATAACTCGTTTGCGGTGTCTGAAAATCTCCGCAACTATGTTATTCTTTTAAAGGAGAACTAATGGACATGATTCCTTGCAATTTTTGCAGAATTTTCCTCGCACATAGAAGAAAAATCACGGCAGTTTTAAAGAATTGTCGTTGAGTAGTTTTCCGTTTAAAGAATAAAGTATGACAGGAAGTCTGCGACTTCGCAAATCGAGTTATGTGATTGCCGACTTTCACCGTCGATATACAATTATCATAAGTAAGAAATAATGTATGATAAAGCAACGACTGGTTAAATGCTTATTATCATAAAATCAACTTTCAGATGAAACGATAAAGAATGTGCATGCACATTTTCCATTGAGGAATGGAAAGCACGGATTCAACTCTGCATTTTCAGAGATCCCCCGAATACTTGTAGAAAAAACCACGCACTTACTTTAAGATAGTGCAAAATGATGCATGATGGGCTGGAAAGCTGAACTCAACTTCGTCTCGTTCAATGCCATCGATGATTTCTCTCGCGGTGGCTTCAACTGGCATGGCAGGTATCCTATAAAAAAGTATCGGCCTTCGTTTTTAAAAACATCGATAGAAGGAACGTGTGAGAAAGGAGGCTTTTAAATTGTGAAATGCAAACGTTCTTCATCATTTTTGGACATTTACTCGTTGATTCACAGCGAATGTTGTGCCTTCAATGGGTCACAGATGGGTCCTTTAGTCACAGGACCGTTATTTGGATGGTTCAAGCTAACAGATCAACAAAAAAATAATAAGATTTTTCCCAAAATTGAAATTTCTACGTTCAGTCACGTAGTTGTCACCTTTCAAAAACACACTGGAAAAAAATCACATTGGATCTATAGTCCAGACTCTTGAAAACACTGACAAGAAAAATATTGAATCTGATTCAATCAGATTTTTGCTTAAATCAAGAGGAAATCCGCTCAAATTAAGAGGCTTGGCTCTTGATTTAAGCAAAAATCCGATTGAATCAAGAGTATTTTTTCTTGTCGATGTTTTTCAGAGTCTGGACTCTAGATCCAATGTGTTTTTTTCCAGTGTTCAAAATTTATGATTCAAAGAAAAGAAGATTTTTTTTTTTTTTTTTTTTTTTTTTCCAGTGCAAAGCGTGAGATGTCATCCACCGCGGTATTGTAGACCATGGTTTCTTCTATCATAAATTTATCAATCAGTGATGCACCTTTTTATAGTGATGGTTGCTCTTTTTCAAACACGGATGAAACGAAGGTGGAGGAAATATTAGAATGCACCACCGCGGTGAATGACATCATACGCCGTGCTTTTTGAAGCGTGATAACTCCGTTGATGGACGGGGATCTCGGCTTTTGAACAAATCTTATTATTTTTTGCTCATGTATAATCTAGAAAAATAAAAACACAATTCTCTGACGAGTTTACTGACTCATTTTATGCCTTGGCATTTTATGTCCTCTACTTTCATCTTCGACGACATTTTTCTGCATTTATGCAAACTCGCAATATCAGTGAGAAAAAACTTACTTCAGAAATGGCATTTCCGAGCAGGTGCACAATTACATCACGACGTCGCGTCGCAAGGTGCCATTTAAATTACAAGTTATTTATAAGAGCGGTTATTGCTGCTCCCTGTATAAGTTTTTTGTGAATTTTCTTCCTAATTTGATGAAAATCATCTAAAATTCACAATACCAAAATAATTGGTTCGACGAAACTTCGCAAAGTTGCAATCCAATCAAGCTCCTCTTATCCCTTGTAGTGGTAAATATTTTTGGCACAGCTAAAATTTTCTGACCTCCTCAGGCAACTAATTTTCAAATGTAATTTAATCGAAATGCGAGATAAAAAAGAATTAAATAAAAAAATTACCAAGTGCGGTCCATGTCGAAAGACATGCCTCAACACTTGTTTAAATTGAAAAGTGTAAGAGTTTGTTCAAAAAAGCACATGCTGGGTTGCATTTTACAAGAGAATCGGAGCTTTTTTCCTGTTTTCGCGACGTGTTGGCACGCTTTTAAGGCTTTGAACCAATCGTCACCCTTCGGCCAAAGTAACACAAGCGCCGTGCGACGTTTGCATTCCGCCGCAATTTTATTTTTTTTTACAGAGAAATTGTTTGCTGAATCTGTTTGAAAATGTTACTGAATTTTATCGGCAGCACAAAAAAAGTGCAGCAAAATTTTCGGACAGCTTTGTTGAACAATTTTTCTGAAAAAAAAAAAAAAAAAATGGCGGCGGCAATTTCTAAACATTGCATGGTGCTTGTAATACTTTGGCCGGGAGGTGACGAAATCATGACTAATGAAGTTCAAGGCTAAACTTCGTCCCAACAGTCTCGACTGTTAATAACGGATTAGAACAGGTTATTCTATTTGACGCAGACCAGGAACTTTTTAGTTTATTTTCCTCGAATTATGAGTTTAAAAACAGAGTCTCGCTGGATTACCTGAGATCAACTTTTGAGCTGTAAATAGTATTCGTCGTGATGAAATACGGTGCAACGATCGTCGTCTTCACTAGGTTATCCGGATTAGTTCTCAATTCGTTTCGTAAAGACTCCATCATACCTGAGGAATTCAAAGTTGTAGATTAAAAACGGCATATTCACTCAATAAATTGTTAATGTTTTACAAGTTTGGGCACTCGTAGGTTTTGAAAGGTCTCGTCAGGAGAATCAACTGGACTACATAGCACTGGCGTGCTAAAGAAAAACGCTGTATGAACATTCAGGCGTTGCCGAATTTCGATTAATAATCGCGAATTTCCTGGTAAATCTATGAACATTTATTTCCAATTTTTCAGATAGTGTTGTTTGCAATTTCACTTAAAGTTCCTGAAAATTTCAAGGAGAAATATTCTTCAAAAATTAAACAATTTATTGAAGGAAGTTTGGGAACTCTTAAGTGTTCGTGTGGCGTTCTTCCTTAGCACGGCAGAGTGGAAGTTCATTCAAGTGCATTAATTAAAGGTTCAGCACTCAAAGCGCTGAATTCCGCGTCGAAAACTTCGACCCAATAACGCGTTTGTCCCAAAATGACAAAAAGTATCCAAAAATAGTTTAAAATTTGCAAACGAAATCGAATCACAACTCTAAATATCTAATTCATAGGCATTGAGCTTAAATCAAAACCCATTTCTAGGCTCATATTTTTAATTAAAGACACACAGGGGGACGTGGTTAATTTTATATTTGTTGGCAACTTTCCTTTCCTTCGATCAATACTTACCATTGATGGCCCATTTTGTGGAGGTGTAAACTGATGCTCTTCCTAGACCACAATACGATGAGACTGAAGATACTGCCACGATGTGTCCATGATTCCTTTTTATCATACCAGGCAAAAATTCTTGAATCATCTGTAAAAAGATAAAATGCATTTATCTCACAATGACCATTAAACGAGACAGGGTAAGAATTAGACCTCAAGAACGCACGTATTATCATCATCAAAATTGCACACAAAACTCGTCAAGGATATCGAAAATTTCCAAAATGAACCTATAAGTTTTGACCCAAAAAAGTTGACGTAGCGAAATGCGCATATAAAACGGAAAATTCAAAATTCCCCCTTGCGTAAAACTTTAATCAACAACGTTAATCAGTTCAGCCATTAAAAGAACCTGAATGCCTAGCAAATAAAAATCTGAAGTCAAGGAGAAGTAGCAAAAAAAAAAAAAAAAACTAAATGAATTTTTGTTGTGTGTAGCCTTTCCTCGGATGATGCTATTTTTCACTGTGTTTTTTGGCTGATTGAAATCACCACACAGGTAAGTTTTTCAATCGAAATTCGCAGTGGCGTGGCGTGAATTGCGATATATCGATTGTTATGCCATTTAAACCTACGGAAAAGTATCGACAAACAGGGTGTTCGCAGCGAACACCTCAATAATCGATTCTTTACCATGGATTTAAATGGCATAACAATCGATACATCGCAATTCACGCCACGCCACTGGAAATTAGTCGAGTGCTCGCACTGGACTTCACTCGATTAAATCTTGGTGTTTCGTGAGTCGGTGAGCGTGAAGTATGAATCGACGTGCAAAAAACTTATGTCCTGATTTTCAAGTTGTATTTGGAGAGGTCAAATGCGTCCATCATATTCCACGCAAAATATTAATGAGAATTTTTTTTATCGTGGTGGTTAATATCTCATCCATCGAGTCCGTCGCCCAGCTGATAAAAGGGCGCATTGTATATACCTACATTAAGATGAGCCCGGAATATCATGGAATTGTATGGGCGACAGGGTTTATTGTCGGGTGTAATTATGCCCATGTTAGCAGGCTGATTATTGAAATTGATAGACAAAGCTGTAGACAAATAAGACAAAGAAGGAGATGAAGCGATCCTATTGATAGAAGCGAGTGGTGGAATGGACAAAGTAAGTAAGTAATAGACGAACTAACGGCAACCCTCGAGAGACTCTAATATAAATAACTGAAGCGCTGCGGGTGCCGAAACTGCAGAAATGACATTTCTTGGTTGCGGTTGCGGTGCATGTCTCGGAATTTCCGCTAACGTTTCATGCATTATAATTAAAAGAAATTGAATGGAATTCGTTGAAACTTTTACTGAATTTTCTTCATAACTATACAATGCTAAAAACGAAAAAATTCAGAGAGATCACTGGGCAGTTTCCTCTCTAGAATACAAATTGAAAGCGAAGATTTTGAGACACTGCAACCAAGAAATGCCCTTTTTGCACCCAACGCCTTAATTGGATGGAGTTAAACAGAAAGGAACCAAGCCACATCAGGATCGAACCGAGAAAAAGAGGTTTAAAGTTTGGCTCCTGCATAAAACTCAATGTAAAAGATAAACTTCAAGTTCAATTTCTGCAAAATCTGCTCCAGCAAAAGCTTTGAATTTTTGGCGATAGATAGTAGAGCAGTGGTTAAGTTCAAAACCACTCATAACTCAATTTTTTCCAAAATGTGGGTTGGTTCCTTTCTGCTGAACTCTGTCCAATTATTCGTCCAATATTTCCCCCCTCAGTCTATGAGAACATCCCGTTTCAACCAATATAAGATCCCGTCATTTTTCCCTATCATTTTTGTCTATCACTTTGTCTATCCATTTTCATAATCAGCCCACAGAAGGACGACGAATCGATATTTTGCTGAGGCTGCAGATGACGACGCAGCGCAGCAATATCAATATGTTCTGAATTTTTCTCTTATTTAGACACCCGGCAAAAAATCCGAATGGTTCTCCCGTACCAAACCCGTGAAAACGTAGGGAAAATCAATACGCTAGGCATGCACTTCGAGTGCGCTATTGCACAGAGAAAAATTGAAATATCTCGGAAATATTGTAATGAACTTATGCCCTTCACCTTCACGGTACCACGCCATGAGCAAGTAGGTGTGGTGGTCCGTAGGCTCCAGGGGTCTCTCGCTAAAATTAGAGGTTCTCTAGTTGCGGACCCTCTCCAACTATTGTTGCTTCGTCATGTCATTTATAATTTCGATGTCATGCGTTTCTCAGCTCCCGCCGCAAACTGCAACTCTGGGCGGCAGTTTCGGTGGCTTTGATTTGGACCCGAGGATGATTCTTTTATTTGCTGAGTAACCTCACTAAATTCAAGGTTGCTACCGCGACAGATGCTGAGATGGTTGCTTGATCATTGTGCACTTCATATGTAAGTACGCTTACAAAAAAGAACCGAACACGAAGCTAGTTTCTTGGTAACCAGTACTGAGGCACAAAAATGAAGCGTTACGTATTTCATAGACGACTCTGAATCTGCAGGCTGATGATTGAAATCGATAGATAAAGCGATGGGCAAAGAAGATAAATGGAAAATATAGCGATCGAATTGATGGAAGCGAGTGGTTGCAATGGACAAATGAAGTAAGTATAAGAGACCGACTTAAGGCAACCCAGGAGAGACCCTATGGTTAGTCATTAATTTCCCACCATTGGCTGTAACAACCGACCGTTTCAACAAAAGAGATCACTCCATTTTCTTTTTTCCTTCGCTTTGTCCATCAATTTTAAAAATCGACCAGGTTTCCGCGGAACTCGATATTTCGTTGGAAGAACGTTGGCAAAATTCAAACGTTCAGGGGCTGAATGCAACTATTCGAGCTCAGTGGATATGCATGTTGCCTACATAATAAAGGAAGGCGCTATGGCTTTTATGCCGTCCATGACATTCACGTGACGGATCTTCGACAAAATATTGTGGTGGGAAGGAAAGAGTGCATGTGCTCGTTAGACAAGGGCCGTAGGAATGAAGGGGCATTATTAAGCGTCAGTGATGTCAGCAGTGACGAAGCCGCCGCAGCGGTCGTCCTCCTCCCCCCCCCCTTGNCCCCCCTTGTCTAAAGTTACTCATAAGCCCTGTCCACAACGCTCTTGTCCCATGTCCATGGCTCATGAGTCATGAGTACGCATTCAGTTGGCACATGATTTCATGTGACAGAATGTGAAATCCCGCTTTTCCATTTCTCCAAAGGGAACCAAGCCCAAATTTCAGGATTCATCTATAGTTACGTTTGGCAGAATTACATCCATAAGTGGTTTTTGGGTGTAGCAGAGCGCCGGGGTGCGCTATGAGAGCGACGTGTATGTACGTAAGTAACCCTTTGATAGGGTGCTGAGGACTCACCCTAAACTGGCTGAGGACGTTGATCTGGAACATGGCGTCGAGGTCCTTGTCGTTGACCTCCTGGACGGTGCAGCCGCCGGAGATGATTCCGGCGTTGTTGACGAGGACATCGACGCGGGCGTAGTCGCCGTGGATCTGCTTGCTGAGCTTCCGGATGGCCTCCGTCTTGCCCAGGTTGGCCACGTAGCTCCTGGCCGCATTGGCGCGTCGCCTGTTGATCTCCTCAGCGACGGCCTTTACCCCGGCTTCGTCGATGTCCACCAGGGCCAGTCGGCAGCCCCGCTCCGCCAACTGCAGGGCCAGCTCCCGCCCCAAGCCGTTCGCAGCTCCTGTAATCTGAAACATACGAGAAAAAAAGCGGTTTAACGCTCATCTCTATAGATGTAGGTCAAAAGGCGTCACCTTGATACCGGGTAGGTACCGATTCTACCCTCGCGGGACTACACTGAAAAAAATTCTCGGCGTTTTTACCAAGGTTCGTCGGTACCTTTACCATCTCACTTTTTTTTACCAATTATTGGTAATTTTACCAAGACGGACTGGTAAGCTTACCCAAAAACCGGTATTTTTACTGGGTTTTTTTTTTCAGGTAAGAATACCACTTTTATTGGTAATCAATTCCCGGTAACTTTGCCATTTTATCTCGGTAATTCTACCATAGTCAATAAAAAATATTGGCGTTTTTAACGGGGTCCAGTAAAATTACCGAGAAATTCAATAATTTTACCGAGATTTCTGGGTAAAATTACCAATTCCATAAATGGTAATTTTACCAAGAAAAAACTGGGATCAAATAGAACCCTGAGTTCTTGGTAATTTTACCCTTTTCTTAGTAAATATACCGAGATTTTTTTTTTTCAGTGTCCGGAATCAGATGATGGTATTATAGGTCTCAGTCATGTGGGCTTATCATTGACGTTGATAGACAAAGCGATAGACCATGGGGAAATTAACGATCCAATTGGTTGCGACGGGTGGTTGTATTAGACAACCATCAGTTACTAGGGTGTTCATTCCCTGACCGCTACGCAGCCCAACCCCCTTAGTGAGCTTTGGGCCCGCTAAGGTCCGCTTCGCAGACCCTCGTAACTGTCAATGATTATGTATCTCATAGTTATGGAAATGAAAGAACTATGGAAACAGTTGTGTTAATTCATATTTATAATACCAACGAGAAAAAACACTAAGAAGTGGCCTGAACTGTATATAACAGGGTGGAGAAGTGCGGTGCTGGGTCCACACCACTTCACGGGGAAATCAAAGCCGAGAAGTTCCAAATATTATAATTGGAGTCAGTGTGATTGTGAATGATTATGTATCTCAAAGTTATTGAAATGAAAGAACTATGAAAACAGTTGTATTGATTTATATCTATGATGCCTACTTGACACAAGTATGAAATATGACCAGTGACCACTCTGCATAAAATTTGTTGCTCACTTTTCCTCTCCTCGGCGTTTTCCTCCGCTCATGAGTTTAACATTAAGCGAGACAAACAATCCTCATAAAACTGCATTCCACCTCTTCGAAATTACTGTGAGCATTTTAATTCCAGGAAGGGTAGGTAACGCAAAATGTACCTCATGCGAGTCATGCTTACCTAGCACAGGCATCTTGTTCTTTGCTTTTTTTGACATAAAAATCTAGTCAAAAGCAAGAAGACAGTAAAAACCAATCATGAAATTCATTTTATTTGCAATTCTCTCGTCATTACCTCCGTTTAAAGACCTGCACGTTTGGTTGAACGATTGTTTGTAAAATGACGGAAAATGCAAGTCGATCCATAGTCACGGAATCATTTTTTGGCGATTTTAAACGATAGATTGGTAAAACAAACAAAAAATAATACTAAGATATGTCCACACATAAAGTCTCCACGTCCAATATCAGCGGGGATATCTCTCATCTTTAAACATAGTGGATGATGTCATACGCCGGTGTCCTTCAAACGACGATACTTTTATCTCCCTCAGACAATATTGGGCGCAAAAACTAGTCCTTTAGATGACTCTTTATCATCTTTTGCCCATATTTAGGCTTCAACCATCAAAACATGATCCTGTGACTTGCGCAACCAACCGTTTGTTCCTCTATGGCATCGCATGAATCAATTGTGGATTTTGGATTCTGGGGGTTGCAAATCTATGTTGTGGCTTTCGTAAAAACACACTAAGTTCCAATTTCTTTTCCCAGAATGTCTACGTGTTGGTATTCATGTTTTCAAAAACGAAAACAATGATACAAATTTGCAACACCATGCCACAGAGGAATGATTCTATTTTTAGGAACCAAAAAATACGTGGTAACAGAATCGTTGTACACCATGCCATAGAGGGTTTTTAAGGACGATTTATGAGGAGTGCGTAGGTAATTGAATGAAGCAATAAATAAGGGACTTACAAGAACTGTCTCTCCGCCCAAAGATTTCTTTTGTGGAGGAAGGAACTTTTTGACGAAGGCTAGCAGAATCATGGGAAACGCAATGAAGATTATCCACGCTAATTCTAGGAGGAGTTTTCCTGGTTCTTTTGGCAGATTGTTAATTTGTTCAGTTCCATCGAGAATTTTACCCGCTTCACCATTCGCCAGTTCCGTGTGGCCGTTTGCTACGCCATTTACAGTACCGTTGGCTGTGCCGTTCGATGTCATTTTCAGAGGATGCCTGTTTGAGGCTAGAAAAAAAAATTAAAAACATGAACTTTATAATTAATCAATGTAAACAAAAATTCGTGTTTATGTGTTGCATAAAAGTTGATCAAACTGAGAACAACACCGGATCCATATGGCTCCGAGTTGATGAATTTCATTATACACGATGCACCATAAAAATTATTGTGTTCTTCGTGATATTTTTAGTCGGTAATAAGGGAGGAAAAGCCCAAAGTAATCTCAGGAAGTTGACGTAGTATCAACCCCTTCCAATTCCCTTAATTATTATTACTAGTATTCACGTTGTATTTTTATTGCTTTTAATGTGTTGACGCCAATAATTTACGATGTGATTATAGAATAGCTCTTTCTGATCAATTTTGCTCAGCAACATTGCCCCTCCCTCTTCAAATAGATACTTACTTACTTTTCCTTTCAACGTTCGGAAAAGCCTCATTTTTTAATCGTTTTGAATAAAATCGGGAATGTTTTGAGCGAAATAAAAGTAATATTAAAATGTGTTCTACAGCAAGGCAGCTAAATCTCAGGCCGCCAATAGGAGTCAGACCGCATGTATTCATTTATGCAACCATCCATGATGTCCATTCATTAATTCATTTGTTCATTCATTCATTCATTCATTCTGTCGCTACATTATAATCCGTCTCCTCGTATACGCTTGTAACTTGTCATTCGAACGCATGTAGTCCTCTTGGCGCTCGCACAATAACACAGGCTCATAAAAGAGCCAAATTTTTTGTTTTTGAGCGCGGGCAATGAACTTGGCTCTTTAATTTCAGTATCATTGAACGCCAGCAGTACACTCTACAAATCGAATTGCATATCGTCACAAAATTTTGCAGCTTATCCGCTCTTTCCCCGAGTCGTTGGCGGGCACAAAGAGGAGGATGGCACGGGACATTCGCCTCATTTCCTCTATAAACACGTGTAAAAATCCAGATCAAATGCGATATACGTCATTTTTCGGGGAATAGCTCTAGCCCCCCCTCCCCTTTCGTTTCAAGTGACTAGATTCGTGGTCAACCACGAGTGGGCCTTGAAAGTTTAAGATCACATTTACTATGGACGATTGTTAAAATGGACTACTTTTTGCAATTCGGAACTATGATTTCCGGCTCATTTGTCAAAACACTTATGTGCATAGGAAAGCTGATGGTACATACGTTGTTTCTAAACTGAGTCAGAAATTATGGTTCCTAATTGCAAAATGTAGTCCAAATGAAGATACCATTCCATATATTCAAATTGATGATGGCTTCATGTCGAGAAATCAATTTTTCGTTTGAGACGCTAAAAATGCACTTGTTAAAAGTAAGCAAATTGGCCAGATCTTTATAAGGAAAGCGAGAAATTCGTGAAATTATTAATCTATTTTAATGTGCCATATGAGGAGTGGGTCGTGGTAAGCTAAGTGATGGGCTTATAATTGTAGTCATCACGAAGAGTATCAAAATTTGCAGGAAATCGCCCAGAAATAATGGCAGCTGTCAAATCTTCTACTAATGGACCATACAGGTTTATCGGCGTCTAAAATGCTGAATAACAAGACCGAACAGCGGTCATCAAAAGAAAAAGGGTGCAAGTTTCCTCGGTTTTTATGAAAAGATCTTTCGCGTTGCTTTGTTTCCGCTGCTTCATCAATCATGCCAGCAAAAAGTATCGTCACATGGTTGCGCGATTTACCCATCATGACATTTTTTAACTTGTAACTGATCAGCGTGACAAAGTTTAAAATATATAAAAGAATATTCAAATTTAACTAAACACCTAGTAAGAATGAAACCAAGACGAATTTTTCAGGTACTTTCTGTAAAAAAAAAGGGTAAGAGGAGATTGAGGCATTAGAATGAATCGAGGCCTGGGAATGAGGACGATTACGTAACACCGGGACTGTCCCCCCGGTCCCCCT
>NW_017553907.1:3530863-3600771 GCF_001854935.1 Bemisia tabaci
CCCCCCCCCCCCTTGAGTTTTACGTCATTAATGAACGCTTTTCCGATGAAAGCTTTTCTTTTACGCAAAGAAAAATTAGACTAAAAATATGTGCAGTAGATCAAAAGCAAATTTTTTCTCTAAATTAAAACATGTTTTTTAGCCATTTCTCAGTGTTAACTATAGATTACATGTAAGGGGGTTGGAGAAAAATGCGCGTAAGTGCAGTTTTTAAAAAAATTGATGTATTGATGATCTCAAGTAAAACTGGTCTGAATGCATATTCTATGAAAAATTCACTACCAAATTCAAATTTTAAAGCATCAAAAAGTCAGTTTAAACTTTCTTTCCTCCATGAGGATCCGCGTAATTTCGAAATTTGAAACACGTGTTTCTCAAAATAGCAAAAACTGCACTTACGCACCTTTTCCTCCAAGCCCCTCATTTCTCAAGAAGAGGTTTGAATATTCTATAGGTCTACACTAAGGAACGCGAGTAAGTGCATAAATCACAAGCGCAATTTGAGCTGTGAATTTGACAACACGGGTCTTAATCGTGTCGGTATTTACAGCATTCGCGCGGTTTGAATTGCTCGACAAGTCGTTGACATAAATCGCTCTATCCGCCGCCGAAAAATGTGGACCTGTTTCTGTCCTATTGAACAACGGGCACCTAGTTTCCGTACGAAGGTGAAGGTCCCCGTCTGGCCATTAATTCCGAACCAGTTCCTGTCCTGTAATTGTTGCCCCTACCAAACTTGACCGCGTGCATGGTCACCAGACGGATAGAGATAGACACGAATTGAGCAAGATGACTTTTTTTCCCTCCGGGCAAAGGCACTCAAGTTTTACGAGTTTTTCATAGTTTCAGATGGTTCCGCAATAGAAAGCTCGCATCATCTGTTAGTGAGTAAATTAACTCATAGGTAATATCTGAGCTTGAGAAGAATATTTAATTGAAGCTAAATCAAGTAAAAATGTTCTTGCTTTGTACGTAATAAAAACATAAGTATAGACAAGTGCATTGTTTGCCTCTCTCTTTCTTTCGCCCAATGCATCTCCTTCTCATTCTCTTCCACCTCAATTTTTTTCACTTTACTTTTCATCATCTTTACTTTATTTATATTTATTTGTTTTTTTTTTATTTTTTGAAAATTTCGTTTTAATTAAATTCACGTCTGTAATTTTTTTAAAATTATCTAAAAATAATAACGTTATGATGAAGTGGGGAATTTTTCGAGAAAACTCTTCTGAATTTTAAAAAAGAAGAATATATAGCCAAGTTGGGAATTTTTTTTATAACACTTTTAGAACGGTTGCAATTGCGGTTTTTATTGCGGCTGCACTTCTTTTCCGCCCACTTTCTCTTTTTCAGCCCCTTTTCAAAGTATCAATTCCGCCCACTTCATTTCCGCAGACATGATTTGTTGGTCAATTTGGCAACTGTGCTCCGAATAATCCCGCCTGCGTTAAATTCCACGAGTACATTAAAAAGTATTACATTGAGCCTACAGCACGCTACCCCCCTATCTTATGGGCTTCTGAATTTTCATCTGATTGCGTTACGACCACAAACGCTGTCGAAAGTTTTAATCCAAAACTACAGTTTGATTTTTACCACAGCCATCCAGATATTCAGAAGGTACTATCAAAACCTAAAACTTCACAAAGCATTATTTTATTGAAGATGAATTCGATTAAAAAAAATGAAATTTTCAAAAAAAGGCCACGCCAGGTGGAGCAGGATGAATGGATTCTCTGCACGACAGATGCATACTACAAATATAAGTACATTACGACGATACAATTTTTAGCCGAGATTGCCGAATTTAAGAAGCTACCCTCAAAGTTGACGATGAGTGAAGACTCGGAATTAGAAAACTGCGACCCAGACGATCCAGAACCGGTACTGTTGCTGGGCATTATAATCTTCAAATGTTGAGTGATTTTGTGATTTTATTGGTCTCTTCTCTTCCTAATTTAATTACTTTATTTCATTTCTTGATTTTTGTGCGACGTTGCCGCATACTCGGGAAAATAAGTGATTGTAAATGAAAGTGGGCGGAAACGATAATCGCCGCAACTGGGCGGAAAAGAGAAAACCACTTGAATTGGGCGGAAAAGCTAAACTGCCTTTATTGCAGTTGATATTTTGATGACGTGATTATAAAAAGAAAAACTTGGTCTTATTTATAAAAACTTAATTAGGGCGGGGCTCTTATTTTGCCGCATATAAATTCAGGTTTTCGTTTTACCCACTAACTTTATCTTTATCTTATGTTGTTCCTGGGAGATCATGGGTTTTCCTTATGCGTACCTACCCTACCCTGGCCTCGCAAGCATCAATTTTGTTTATTTTTTCCAATCCGTGGAACAATGACAAATTTTCGAATTCATATCATCCCCCTTTCCCCTAAAAAAAAAAAAAAAAAAAAATAAATAAACAACTTATACTACTCATCCAAGTCAACGAAATAGGAGTCACATTTTGGAGTATACTGCAAGTTTTAAGGTGATTTGATGGACGCCATATTTTGTGTCAGAACGACGTGCGATATATCGCATCGATTGGCTCTGTTTTTTCAGCTATACTAATCATTTTTCTCGAATTTTGAGATCGCAATTCTGTTGTCAGGAGAATAAAGCACTCACTTACCAATTTTTACAAACAAAGTCAACGTTATAAATGCGTGGTTTTTTTAGAGAGAAAACATCGCATTCGACACTGATATCGAAACTGCACTCGAAAGCGATATTTTCTCTCTAAAAAACGACGCCTTTATTACATTGAATATATTTGTTAAAATTGGTAAGTGAGTGCTTTAGTCTCCTGACAACAGAATTGCGATAGCAAAATTTTAAAAAAATGACGAGTAGCTGAACAAATGGAACCAATTGATGCGATATATCGCATGCCGTTCTGACACAAAATATGGCGTCCATCGAATCACCTTCAGCGCAATTTAGAGAAGAGCTCCCTCATTTTATCAGTATTGATTCAAAAGTTTCGTTACTGATTTTTGGAAAACGACGGTGTTTTAGGGTGGGGGGTCTTGGACCCAATGATGAATTCATACCTTATCTCAACAGCAAAATGATGAAACGATTTTGTGATTCAACCGCTTCTCGCTCTTACGAGAGACTTTTTCTCATTTTCATCGAGCATCCCATAAGTATCTCATAACATCAGTCGAGGAACGCAGACAATGAGTTTGAGGTAGGTCGTAAGTATTCCAAATTTGTAGTGCAACGATTCATCGCAGCGGAACGCCGGCGTTGCGGCTCGAACCGCAGTGCGTGCGAATTGACGCAATAATTAATCGCGATTCGGTCACGGTATGTCGCTTGACAACTTGACTAGGCTCGTTAATTGTCAACATCGCCGCGGAGAGTAGCCCGGTGGTATGGGCTTGGTTCCCCAGGGGCCTACCCCCCTCCCTTCCCCTGGAAAAGTTATGATCTGATTTGGGTACTTAGCCCTCTATGGCACAGTGGCGTGGCGTATGCTTTGCGATGTATCGATTGTTATGCCATTTAAACCTATGGAAAAAGAACGATAAACAGGGTGTTCGCAGCGAACGCCCTATACATATCGACGGTGAAACTACCAAACCACGTATCTCGGTTGCGGTGTTTAAAAATCTACGCTCACATTTTATTTTTTTAAAGTAGACCAAATCGCAATATCATTCCTTGAAATTTTCACGGAATTTTCTCCGCACGAAGAGGAAAAATCACAGAAATTTTCAAGACTGGACGTTCAGTAGTTATTCATTTAAAAAATAAAGTATGACAGGAAGTCTGCGACGTCGCAAACCGAGATACGTGGTTTGGTAGTTTCACCGTCGATATATTCTTTACCATAGGTTTAAAAGGCATAATAATCGATGTATCGGAATTCACGCCACGCTACTGCTATGGCATATAGCGTTCCGAATTCGGAACAACGTATTTTTTGGGTTTTTAAAAATTGAATCTTTCCTCTGCGGCATGATGTGACAAATTTTCATTAGTTTCTTATTTTTTTGAATTACTGATTCCCTGAAATTTAAAATTTTGAAAAAAAATTGGTCCTCCATGTTTTTTTGTGCAAGCCACAAAATACATTGTGTCCCTCGGAATCTGAGGTACAGAATTAATTAATGTCATATGGGGCTAATACCAGTAGGGCCTCGTGTAGGGTGAGTAGAGGGTGGCTTTGGCCTCCACTTTTACATCAGGGATCTGATGACTCTTCCCAATACAGAGGGGGATTTCGAAAATTTTCCCCCGGATGATTTTAGAAAATTAACCCTTCTTAGATCCGTTTTAAGGCTATTCTCGTGCAATGAATTTGATTTAGACTTACAGTTCAACTCTACCAATAATCCTTGCATAAATCTCAGACCTGTCACTGTTTTTTATCATATTATACGATAAAGTGAGAGAGTGCTCCGGTTATGAGGCTATTCACCTCTGTGCAGATTTTCTGTGGGAGGAGAAGGGGGAGGGGGCAGATTATACGATTTCATATATGAAGGGGCGCCTGTCCCAGGCTCATACTAGGCCTTCCTAAGTTTTCACTAATGGTGGCAAGATAGGAATACCTCGCTCACACTTATAACATTCAGGTTGATGTAGCGAAAAAACTTGCGGTGACCTGTTTTAGTGACTCACAAGGAAGATGAAAGTAAATAGATATGTAGCTACATTAAGGATCAAGTTAGGAAAGGGAAGGAAGCTGTTCAAATTATCTTCAAGTTAATCAGCGAAAGTAAGCTAAATTCGTAAAGTTTGGTTCTTGGCACAAACATACTTGGTTTTGATTAGGTATTTGCTTTATCGACAACTGCTCGTTGTCCATCCATAGCCAACAATCTGCGTACCACTAAAATTGCCAAAAATGCTTGAAATATTTACGACAGACATAACTTTTTTTAAACTCCTAGGAGAGGTCTCAAGATCCGGGAAAAATAGGGGGTACCCACTGTTAACTCATCCAACCCTTTTTTGAGGTATGACTCTGTGACACATTTTAACCATGAGACTTCTCTTAACATATCGGAAGATTCGTTCATAATATTAAAAAAAATTGCGACGTAATCGAGGTAAGTCTGCATCCAAAACCGGAGGTCCCAAAATGCATGGTCATGCTCCATTAGGATCTCGCTGCTTCCTCGATCTGCAGCGTCATATATTTCCGTGGAAGGTACAGAATCAGAGCTGCAATACGAGGGAAATAGAAGAGGACCTCTACCTTGAGGTTATTATTCATTTACGCACATAGTCAATGATGGACGAGCCAGAATAGTTGAAACCCCTTGGCGAAGACGATTTGGGAGAAATATCTCGCAATGGATGAGATGGGACATTAAGCGTCAAATTACATGTTTCCTCATCAAAATCACTCATAAAACACGGTGAATATATTCAAAATTTACAAAATGAACTTACTGTGAACTAAAGTTTTCAATATAGAGTTTCTATTTCCAAACTCATTTTGGGAACAACGCATTTTCCCAAAGTTTTCCTAGGTTTGCGAAAAGGTGCCTTTATACAGGTGGATCCAAGGGAGGCATAGGAGGCGTGCGGGCCACTCCCCTTGGCCAAAAAGGGAGGCAGAGAAAGAGAAGAGAGAAAGAAGGAAGGAACGGAGGAAAGAGGAAATAAGGACGCTTGTATTTAGTAATTATTCACGGTAAAAATTGTTCAAGCTGCATATTAGATGCTTTTAAATTTCAACAATTTTCCGGGGAAAGCACCTCGAACTCCCCTTCCGCCAACCGCGTTCGAAACGTCTGGATCCGTGTTCGTGCCTCTACTTATTGATGAGCCAGAAATTGTATAGTTCCTTATTGCAAAATGAAGTAAAAAATAGAAAATTTTGTATTTTCCGTATTAGCAATTGTCAGCTTCCCCTGTGTCAAAAAGACAGTTTATAACAGTCGAAGGTGTAAAAAAATTAATATTACTGTGCTTTGCTATTAAATACTTTTCTTAGGGTGCTAAATGTTCAAGTGATACCTTTGAGAAGTGCCGTACCATAAAGAGAATATATACTTTTGAAAAACCAAACGTCAGTCATTCACTAGTTATGAAAGAATGTTTAGAAATTCGTCACTTTGACGTACATTGATTTTGATTATTTTCTAGAAGCGGGCAGTTTATACGGCTTGAATCATTTCCAATAACATCTGTAAATCTAATTTCTCAATGAGTCAATTTTAGGATGCCATAACACATTTAACGTGTTCTGCGCTAAGATAATATGATCAGAAATTATGTTTTAGAGTTAGTTCTTATATATCCAGCCCAGTGGTTAATTATTCTCCGCATATAATATAATTCATAAAATTTATTTTCACTTGTTCATATGCTTCCTCAGAAAGTATGCATAAATGCATCTCAAGCGCATAGTTTTACGGTTTACAGTCGTGTAAAATTTACATTTTGACCTTCAGAACCGGCTCCACACTGTCTAAATTATTGAAATTGCAGTTAAAATCTTCTTGGCCATATTTTACATTAAATAATCAAAAAATCAAGACATGTCTCGTGCTTGAAAAATAAATATATAGTTTCCTCTTTTGGTCCTTTGAAGAGGCATATACAACTGCTCAATATCTCCAATTATTTTACCCATAATACTAACATTTCAGAGTCATTTGGATATTTTATTATTTAATTTTCTTCTTTTTATTATTTTCCTCTTTTAATATAATTTTAACTTTATCACCCTAAACGCACGAATTGAGATTCACAGATAGAATCTTTGAATCGTAAACAGTTAAAAAAAAAAAAAAAACCTTATATTTCTGGAGTCACCAGAATCACGAGTAAGGCCAAAAAAATGCCCTCTTTCAATTTTCATAGAAAGAAAGGAGAGTTTGCACTAACGTATTTAATTCAGTCCACTTTATTAATTGATTGTCAAATAATTATTTATTTTTGGCCAAAGAAGTTGCCGCAATCCATTGAAAAAAAAGGTATCTCACATACCACAAATATGGAACTTTCGTCAGCGAGAACTCCGACATCATCGTGATTATATTAAGTCGTTATGATCGATTATCGATACCTCCCCATTTGAATCTATGGTAAAGAATCGATTATTAAGGTGGTCGTTACGAGCACCTTGTCTATCGATCATTTTCTATAGATTTAAATGGCAGATCAAGCGATATACCGCAAAGCCCGCTACGCCACTGTTTTGTTGAGGAATGCACGGTATTTGCCCATTTAAAGAGTAAAAAAATTCCCGAGATCCACTAAAAGCACGCTAAAATGTAGCAGAATTCTCCAAGGAAATGTGAAATTTCCGAGTCTTTCGAGGGCTTCCTGTCCTCTTTTCCTGTGTATATCATGCCCTTTAGTGGAAAATTCGATTAAATTCGATTTATGTGCATACCTTAGAAATTGACATACCGTTTTGCGAGGTACGTCTTTGAGGACTAATAATCAATAGTTTTACATCACCTCTCAGATGCATATTACATGCACCAATAGTTTCGGATATTAAGTTCAGGCAGAAGGCCACACTCACCATTTCTCTTGCATAAACTTAGAGCAACATCGTTTGAGTCAACTCTCCGAATCGATCAGCGAGTGGAACAAGATGTGGTGATCTAATGTCACTTTAATTTGAAAACTATCACCAATTACATGCAAAATAATTTTACTTGCATGCCTGCTCAGAAGCTCAGCAGAGAATAATTTTCAAATTAATCTGGTTTATCAGTTACGATCTGTGCCGTAGGTATTCATCAATATTCAGTGATTTTGCATACAGCGCACCTTGTTGAAAAGTGGTTTCTTCATTAAATTTTACCGTTGTTTGAATTGCAAAGAGTGCGACAAAAAAAAAAAAAAATAATAAAAATAATAATAATTTAGGTACTTAACCAATTTTTATTTTGTTTGCTACATGATTAGTACCTATGATATGAATTTTTTTTCATCTGACATAGTGACGATATACAAATTTAATGCAGTATTTTAGATGGATTTCGAGGAAATATCTACCTATTGCAGACGGTAGACCTCCTCAAAGTCGGGAATTTTCGCTTGAAGTGCGTCAATCCCGAAGTACTCAGTTGAGAAATATAGCTCAAAAATTTTGAAGGTAGTATAAAACCGGCCCAAAATGGGTATGGATCATTCTCAAACGCGATGATTTAAGTTCTTAAATATTGAGTTTTCTGTGCATCCCAGTTTTAATTCGTTTCAAATTCGTATGGTAATATTTAGTGACTCTATAAGCTCGCATAGATTGACTATTGCTCATTAAACATTTTTAGAGGATCGTTCGAAATTACATGGTATAGATTTACTACCAAGGTACACTGACTGCAGTGATGATAAAAAAAAAAAAAAAAAAAAAAAAAAAAAAAAAAAACTTGGGCACTTGTGTTCAGTTCCGTACCTAAATGCATTTAATTGCAATTTAATTTAATAATTCGCTGAGGAAACCTCACGAGTCATATTTTGTAGAAGAGAAACTGAATGTAAGTAATGGAAAGTTAAAAAAAAAAAAAGTGATAAGAATATGAAACTTTTCCCTCGCGATACTGCCGCTCGTTTTTCATAAAATAGGCCTATTCGCCTGAAGAAGATAGAAAAAAAAACACAAAACATAATTGTGTTTCTTTAAATCACGAATTCATGGACTATTTAAAAAATGATGAAAAATAAACCAAAAAGGTGCTCAATTTGCTTTATCCGACGAGCTCCTTCCGTACACGAGCCTGATCCAACACCAACACCGCGAAGGAAGACAGGGCGATAAAAAATAAACAAAAATATATAAACAGCACTCACACTTAGATCGGGCGACGATTTAATAGCTCTGAGACACGATGACCAGAACTAGATCGGCGTTTTGCAAGCGGTCGGTGTTGATGCCGGTGGCAGAGCAAGTTACGTACTCCGACTGAGGAGACAGGACTGAGGTTATCTCACAATCGGTGCAAGCTCGGAATGAGGCAGCCAGTAGCGCCCTCCGTGGACCCATTGTAAAAAACGCCGGATTCGCCCAGCTTCCGGGGAGTCCCGGCGTCCCAAGGTCAAGCTCCGCAAAAAGTGCACAAAAAGCGATGAGTAAGTTCGTGAATCCACGGTCCACGCGGTGCCGCAAAACATTTTGGACCCATAGAGTACATAGAGTCGTAATATAAATTGGAGAGCTGGCGCTATGTTCTGCACGACGAGTTCCGAGCCCGGTGTGCGCCGAGTTCGGGTCACTTTTTCGATACATGTTCGATCCAAAATGGCGTTGTGGAATACGTGGTGATTCCTATCTTCTTTGTTTACATAGGATGGCCGGGTACCCGTGTATCGCAAACAATCGATTACATATCGAAAAAGTGACCCGGCGTCACACAGGAGTCTCGGAATTCGGGACCTGGAAAATGCTTAAAAGTGGCGCCAGCTCACCCGCTTACATTACGACTCTATGTACTCTATGTTTGGACCGCATTAAGCAGAAAGGAACCAAGCCACATCTCCTACTGTCAAATTTAATTGGGCGATTTAATTTTTTAACTTGAAAACGATCGTACGGATTTTCGAACAAATTTCAGTACATTTTCAGCATACTGCGTAGCAAATTCTTTCAAATTTTCAAAGGAATCGGCACAAAAGTTCTCTTGTAAAAAATTAAGTTGCCCAGTTAAATTTGGCAATAGCTGGTGTGGCTTTGGTTCCTTTTCTGTTAAACGTGGTCCATTTGGACCTGTTTCGGATACGTTTGTAAGAGTCTTGCGATTGAGAGTGACTTTTTCCAGGGGGCCATTAATAAAATACGTGACGCTGCCCGCTGGACATAGGATTCCCCCCTTCCTTCTCTCCACCCCCTCCCCCTTCGGTGGAGCACCACTAACCCTGCAACCCCCTGAAGGAACGTGATGCTCTGCCAAAGCTCTCCTCAAATTGACGTTTTACGGTGAATTTTGGATGGAAAGTTGCCATTTTGCGTCGATATGTCATCATGAATTTTCGTAATGTGTTATATATGTGAAAAAAAAATATTTGGAAAAAAAATAATGTGTGATAAAAACAAATGTTTGGATTCAGCGCTACGCAACACAGTCTCGGACTCCCCTCTTACCGTAACGCGCTGGTAACGCAAAGTCAGATATCCTAGAGCGTTACGCGTTACGTATCATGAATGGCCATCAATTAGCTGACTTTTTGCATTATTCTAGCGTAAAATGAAAACTCGAAGTGAGTTGATCTGTATTTCCGCCCGTTGATCGTGAAATGGCGTGGTATCAATAATGTAAACTACACTAGCGGGTGGACTGCATTGAATTATCGCTCAGGAACTGGACTGGATGAACAGTGCGTGGCGAAGGAGGATACGCTAGAGGCGCCATCAAGGGCGCTGAAATGAGAAGAAGCAAAAAAGATGAGGAAATAGGGGAGAGAAAAAATTTTGAGAGTATCTAGTTTATCACGTAGCACTGATCGCAAGCTATTCGAAAATGTAGTTACTGCATGCTTTGATGAAACCAAAAAATGATGTGTGATGCTGTTAGTAGATATCGTCGACGCAATCTTTGGTTTTAACCCACTTTTACATCGATCTTTTACAGTCAAACACGTCCAATTTTGAATGTTTGATTGCGAATACACCACGCTGCAGCACAGTAAAAGCACAAAATATAAAAGAAATATTAAAACGCTTTGGAATTCATTAAATTAGACACGGAATCACCTTAATATTCTCAAAACACACGTTATATTTTCCTTTAATAAATATTTTTTTTCTTTCTTCAACAATGTAAATGAGAATAATCCGTGCAGAGCGTGCAAACATTTCAAAATCATGAGTTGAAAAACGCTGACTTCGCGAGTTTAAATATTAGAGCCTATCACAGAGCAAAATGCGCACTGGCGCCTACAAACCTAACGGGATACTTCACGCGTTGCGCAATGCGTGAAGTATCCCTGTTAGGTTTGTAGGCGCCTGTGCGCGTGTCACGCTGGTCGCCCGCCGCGCCGCAGAGTGCTGCGGCGTTTCAAGCAACTATTTCACGACATAGGTGTTGCACAGTATCATACGAGATTGAAGGCGCTCCAACGTATCAAGAATGACAAGCTTCCTTTAAGGGCACAGAGCTTTCCTTGCAAAATAAATCAAGATACTACGTTACAAAAAGAGAGCGGTAATCTAAAACAACTCACTTAGTGCTAGCATCCGTATTTTATAACGTTTAGCATAATTTTTGAATTTCATTAGAGAAAAATGTGACTCGATTTAGGCAGAAACTTTCTTGAGTATGCCGTCAAGAAGATTTTATTTTGAATCTAGAATAAAATAGCTGAATGAAAGCGGGTTTCTGCTTGATCTAAGTGACTTTTCTTTTTATCTAAGCATCCTTTTTTTTTAAACAGGCATTATTTTCTTTATTGATTTATAAGGAAATCTTCTCGGCGGTAAATCTGAGCATATTTCTGCTTGAATCAAGCCAATTTTTCCTCTAATTACGTTCAAAAATCATGCTAAACGTTGCTGGGTTCAGGTACTAGGACTTAGCAAGTTTTTCGACTACACCTCTCTTTTTTTCGTCGTCACTCGATTTAATTTGCGAGGGAACTTCGTGCTGCGCTTTTGAAAGATGCCATCAACCATGATACGTTGGGGTGCCTTCAATCTTGTATGATACTGTGCAACACCTTCATGTCGAATTAGTAGTTTGAAGCGCCGCGGCACGCCGGCCAAACAAGTTTCTCAAACTTCGGCTTGTTTGTAAAAAGAAACTGTCAACGCGTTGTTAAACATCAACCATGTAGGTAAGTCAACAGAAGAATGCTGAAGTCTCGGAAGTGAAAGCTTCTACCATTGTTAAGATACTAGCGGAGGGTCTCTTGTCTCTGAGTCTAACACACTTCACTGCGCGATACAAAGATATGTAGGTACAGACAACACGTGGTGTGCATCCTCAAGTCACGAGCTATTGCTGCACGGAAGATGCATCCTGCACGTAGACTATTGCATTTTACTGACGTAGATCGATGGATCCCTATCTTAAAAATTCTCCTTATCGATCGAGATCACTCGATAACGATCCAACAATTAATCGATCGAACGCTGGCATAACTTGAAAATTTAGGCGAGATCACAATGGTAGCAACCTCTTCTACTCTTCGTGTCGACTAAGTTCATACAAGTAGTGCGGATATTTTTATTTAATCAAGTCTGCACTCTTAAAATTTCGCGAGATAGAGGATGGTGCCGCTCTTTTTTTCTGAAAATTAACTCCCTGTTTTCATATGTTGAGGCCATAATGGAGGAGTGTCGAAAAAAAATTGTGAAACATCTTTTTTGCGATAAATGCAAATTTTTCTTTGATTTAAACAAAAATTGTGGGGTAAAACAAATTTTTTTGTGTGAAAGAAATGTTTTTCAACTCAAACAAGTTATTTGTCATCCGAAACAAATATAAAATCCCCCGAATCACCAAGAAAAAAACTCATTTGAATTTTAAAAAGGTCTTTCTTCCAACAATTTTCTCTTAATTAAAAACAATTCTTTACCTCAAAAATAGTTCTGTAAGCATTGAGAATTTTGTTTTAATTCGTTTTTCTTTTCTTTGAGAAATATTTATAGGGAGTACCCCAATCTTGTGAGAGAGTCTAGCAACATATCTATAAGATTCAGTGAAACTCTCCCTGGGTCGATATGGAGTGAATCCATCAGGAAGATTTCTAGCTTATTCGTGGAAATTCTAGGTATCAAAACGCTAGTAAGACTACGATATTACCTCCTTACGACATTCAATAAGGAAGAAGAGCGTCCTTTTTTAGAAAGCATCGACCGCATCCTAACACCGTCTTTTCAAATTGCGCGCCGCGCGAAGCGTGGTGAGCGACATCAGCGCGCTCTGACGGAGACCCTCCAACTACAAGACCAGCAAGCGATCGGAAAGCCGCAATCTTTGTATTTTTGTTACATTTTATTAATAACCTAATAAAACAATTTGTAATTATCAATTAAGTATCAAGTTTTATAAGTTTATCTTCCAAGCATTCCAATAATATTTAAACCCAATTTTAAAATTGAATTTGGTCCAAAGAGCATCCAAACTTTGTTCCAGCTCGAGCGCCAACTCTTCTGTGAGTAAGGTGTGTTTATATACCCGTCCGGAATCCCCGTGCTATCGGATGTGTGTGTCATGTGATGGCACAGCTGAACATCGATTGCTTTCACCGTTGTGTATTAGTAAAGCAGATCTGCTCAGTCGCGTGTCACACGTTGGCTTTCTAGAAGCACTCCGCTGCTCTCATGTCTCCGCGCATGATCGAGCGGCACCGAGCAGCTACTCGAACGCCGCGGAAGCAAATAGCATTTCATGAGGTAATTTATTCACATCCATATAACCGGCACTGCAGATCGCAGCACGCCAGTTTTTTTGCTTCTATCTGTTGTACATTTTACATGTAATTCAATTACCGTGGCTGCTCAACTACAATTTCATTGGGAGCGACAACATTAAAAAAAAAAAAAAAAAAAAAAAAAAAAAAAAAAAAACTTTAGAAAACTCTTAAATTCAAAGAGACAACTTTTAAGAAACTGTTAAAATGTTCGTGTTAGGAAGACCATTTAGGGTATATTCTTACGTAAGTAAAATTTCCGAACGATATTTAAATGAAAAAAATGTTTAAAAACTCGTTAAATATCAACTGTAGTTTTTCAACACTAAAAAGGCTTAGAAAAAATGTTAAAAAGCAACAGTGTTATTTTTAGCGATTTTTAAACGCCTTTTTCCTCAAATTTTACTTAAATTTTACCTCTTGTAAATTTTCCTTTAAAAATAGGCAAAAGGGTTTTCCTAATACAAACAATTTAACATTATTTTTAAGAGTTTTTGAAATGTTTAAGTTTGTTTATTGTTTTAAGATGACCATTATGTTTAAAGAAGGCCATTGCTACAAGGGTTGTGTTTTATCTAATGAGAGATTAAGTACTTTAATTAAATATTTTTTAATATTATGCTGTCCTGTCGTTTCGTTTTATTTATTCATTTCATCATGTGGCTATCTAGTTTCCTTTTTTTTATCCGCATGCATTTTGATGGCCGAAATGCGAAACCAGAGCCGGATTTACTTACTTGCCGCCCCCTTCTCATTCGTTTTGAAACATCAATAAAAACCATCAAGTGAACGTGCCGTAAGCGGAGGGGTGCATAAGACGCGTTTACTCGTGTTGGACACATTTTTTGCGAAAGCCCTGTCAACACCACCAGCAAAAGTTCACGGAACTTGGCACGAAAGTTAAGCCCCGTAAACCTATCTCTGTGTGAACAAGGCCTTCCATTCCATTTACATGAAATGAACGAAAATACTATGAAAGAACAAACATAAATGTGGTTTAATAATTTTAACTTCCCTTGCCGCGCCGCGTTGACCGCACTGTATTTAGCGCAATGCGTGAAGTATTCATGCAGTCTTGTAGGCGCTATGCGTTTTACGCCGCCTGCTGCTGACCGCGGCGACCGCACTGTCTTTGACGCAATGCGTGAAGTATTCATGCAGTCTTGTAGGCGCTAATTTGTGTTACATGCCGACCGCCGCGCCGCGCCGCGGGTTTCTCCTTTTCAGCCGTTCCAGGCCAAATTCCGTGTTCGGTTTCTCTCTTAGTCTTAACTCGACTAATTAAAGGTGCTGTCTATTGCATGACAGAAAGACGACAAAATTAGAGGTATACTCTCAGGAAATGAGAGATTTCGTCACCTCTTCTCGTTTGTAATTTTTTTTTTTTCTGAATCCGATTGTTCTTTACACCTATTTAAAAAATTGCAAAATTTGCCGCCCCCTAAATTTGCCGCCATAGGCCGCGGCCCATTTGGCCACCCCCTAAATCCGGCCCTCTGCGAAACCACTTATCTCCGTTTGCCACGTTGCATGCAGACCTCCTGTCAAACTTTATTTTTTCTTTACAGAACTTGTAAACGTAATTTTTGGAAAACTGCCCTGATTTTTCTTCTCTATCGACAGAATCTTCTGTGTAAATTCAAGCTACCTGAAAAGTTGGCTTCTTTCTCTGCTATAAAAAATGCAGGAGAAGCAGAAATTTTGAAATACTGGTATAAAGATACGTGGTTTAGCACTGTGACAAGTCGTGCGTAGTAAATAGTGAGTAGAGTAAGTAGCGTGAGTAAACATGCTCATTCATAACATAATTTGTGAATGAAGGGGGGGAGGGGTGAAAATTCCCCGAACGTTTGTAGAGCGTTTACCAACTTAGACATTTATGAACTTGGCTTTTTGCTCACCGAGGTAACTAATCATGAGAATAAACCTTGCTACTTATGAAAGTATTTAGGAAAATTATTTTGTTTTTGCATATTTTTAAGATTATGTGGTAACTTTGTAACGTGCATGAGAAGTTCTTGATTCTTGTGGCTATCAGTTATCGTGGTAAGTTTAGGTAAGTTGAGTGACTTCAACAAGGCATCACTGCATAATAAAAACATAACCTATCATCAATTCATCATGTCATTTTCAAAATTTCCCTGCATGGAATTGCATTGCCACAGAATTTTCTTTTCATCCAGGGTTTGGTTTTTGTGTAATTTTCTCAGAATTCTAACGTTGACCACTAATTTAAAGCAAATCATAATTACAAAACCTTGATCTCACATCTTTTACTGTTCTTGATTTAACAGTGTTTTTTAGTGCGTTGTGTCTAAGATTGAGATTTTAAGCTCAACAGGTGAACTTGAAGAATGAATTGTAGTTCAAAAGTTTTTTTCAAAGGACTGCTTCCTAAATATTATGTGAACATCTTCCGTGGATCAGTTTCATTAACTTCAAAATTAGACCTCAAGCATAGTGTTCAAACTCATAATTTCCTTGTCTTTTGTGATGATAATAAATTCTTTGACAATCAATCAAAGTATTCAACTCACTCTAGAAATCTGTTTTCATCTTCTAAATCTCTAAGTGTGTTTGGAAGTAAAATGTCAGCAGAACAACTTTTCAACTGTGTTGAATCAATCCTTGCATCGCAAGACAAACACGTCTCTGCAACACAAGAGGCAGGTGCAGCTTAAATACTATCCTATTAATCATTACAATATTGTCTTATTTTCTATGAAGAATTTTCCGAAGTGCTCAAATTGTCGAGATGTAGAGACCATCAAGAATTAAATCATTGCCCCTAGCTCTTGATAAACAGCTGTTACGCGTATTGAATGCAAAATGTTCAAGTTCCCAATATCTGCCGACTCATACTTGGGAGTCAGGTATTCTTATTATCAATGGAGTCTTAAACATGAAAGGTCACTAACATTTCACCCCGGTCATAAAGTTTGCTGTGCCCCTATCCTAGCAAACTTGGCTTGAAGAATCATTGGTTGACTCTCTATGCTTTAGGGCTATTTATCAATCCAGCTAATTTTCAGAAATGAATTAAGGCCGATCGGAATGTCAGTATTCACAGTTATGGTAAATACTAGAAGCACTGAAGGCAAGACATGCTTGAGCATTACATTCTTGTGCTCAATTGTACAGTGTTAATAATCTAGTTCAGATACGAGGAGACATTAGCAGCAGAAACAAAAAGCAAAATTGTCCTACTTTACTCTGGAGAACATATGCTTGCTTAAATTAGAGGCCTATTTGGCTCTGACAGCAACTGTTGCTGTTTCCCAAAATTAATTCCCTCCCTTGTTGACCTCCCTGCACCTGAAAAAAAATTGTCATTCATGACAAATCTTCAATGATTAAGTTTTTCTTTCACAAAGCTGTGCTGAACCTAGTGACTATGTATTGTACCCTTATTTATTGTAACATCATCATTCTCTTTTTCAGGTTGCAGTCAAATCATTTTTTAGTCACTATACTGTACTTGATCAAGAGGAGAAATTCAAATTTTTAAGAAAACTTGCTTGTGACTTTGATGTGAATCATGAAGCCGTTACTAAACATATACTTAATACGGTAACTCATCTTAAATGAATCATGTCCCTAATCTTATCCCACGGAACTTGAATTTTCAAAGTTGCTCAACTAATGTCTATGATCCTCCTGTTGATAAATTTTAGCAACTCAGAAAAAATAAAAAGACACATAAAACTAAATTTAGTTCTTCAAATCAAATGCATTGAGCCTATGCGATGGCAAATTCTTATTGTTGAAAGAAGGACTGATGAGGAATTTTTTTTGTTGGCAGGCTTACTGGAGCTCTGAAAAATAAACTAAAATAAAAAACACTAACAAAATGTAAATCAATGGCCAAAGTGCAAAACCACAAATCTCAGTTTGCCAGACACTGCAAACTTCCTGTCATATTTACTTTTTTCACCAAGAAACTAGCCAAAGTAACTTCTTGAAAATTATCCTAATTTATTTTCTCAGTTAGCAAAACATTCTATGAACATTTCAAGTCATAAAGTTGGTTCATTTTTCATCAAAGAAATAAAATTGAAGTGGAGGCATGTGGTTTCACATTTGAGACATCAAAATTGGCTTGTGACTGCTGGGGTGCATTTTTTTTCTGGAGCTCTGTTGAAATCTTTTCTTTTTTTCCATATTTTTTTCTTCAATTTTTTGTGTGTTTTCGTGTGGTTTCAGAAAACCCAATCCATGGATCAAAATGACCTCACAGTAATTGAAAATAAACTAAGGACCCTCCTCACTCCCAGCTACTTACTCCTGTTCAAAACAGTTGGTCGCTTCCAAAATGGGGTGAAATTTCTTGTTGATTTGCGAGAAAATATCTTGGTGAGGATTCAAGTTTTTCCTCTGCAATGTCTCTACAAGTTGCATGTTCTATTATACCACCTCATATCAATCAATAGATTAAAATACATATTGTTATGTTCGTCAAAAATTAGTCATTTTCACTAAAATGGACCACTACATAAGTTTTGAACTAGATGAAAAGTCACATGTTCTCCCCTTAAAATCTTCATCGAAAAGTATTCTTGCAATAGAAAGTTCAGAGATCAACTCCTGAATAAGACATATTGTGAGCGAGTATTTTTACCACAGATCAAAAAGAAGTTAGTTACATTGTATAACTTTTTCAGAAGTTGATCTCCAGACTTTCTGTTGTTTGATACGACTTCCCTGTGAAATTTGAATGGCAAACACGTTGTGTAGTGCTTTTATTCATACCTTGTCTCAGGGTCCACTGGTAGCTCTGACTCTACATATTTGCAAAATATTAATAAGGGATTCGGAAGATTCACCAAGACTTGTGAAGCCTGCAAGTAGTATAATTTATTTTTGATGTTTCGAATTTCGTTCATTGTAAATCAGTTTCTAATTTGTTAGTATCAGAATCTTTGATTAAACTATACAGCCATTTTCCTTTTCATCGTCTAATTTTATTTACAGCAATTACAAAGCAAACTCACTGCTATGGCACCTGAAAGTTCCCCCGTGAAGCAAATGAATATTACTCTGAAGAATTTAATATCTGACTGGTTTAGTGTCGGATTTCTGGAACTTCAACGTATTACGTGGAAATCTTCTTGCCAAATGCTTCAGAAGGTACGGAAACATTTTATCCCTATCCCTATCCCTCAACGAGGCAACAGGCTTGATCACGTGACATGGAGAAACCGCCATGAGAATGAGATGAAACTAAGGAGCCCTCAAGAAAACGGAAGAAATTTGAGGCACCCTCTTAGATTGCTCTCAAAATTTGCGATTTTATAGCAAAGTGGTGGAAAACTTTGATTTGGGAGGTAAAAAGTATTAGTAGATTTTATTTTTGAAGAGGGAAGTGATCATAAATTTAGTTTGAAATTGAGGGAAGGTCAATTGAATCTTGGCGAAGACTTGGAACTCTGCATTCTTGCCTCCCTCACAGGGTTTCTCCCTTTATTTATTCCTACTTAGCTCAGTTACACCAGGTACCTGTAGTATTAACAATGAATGGTTAATATGTTTCTATTACCTACTGTTAGGTGAATCTAAAGCAGAAATACGAAAACATCCTCCAAATGTTTCATATAGATTCTGCTCCCTTCGTTTAACACTCACCTTGTTTGCGTTACCAGGTGTCTACAAGTCCAAAAATAGTACTGATTTTTTAAGGGGGGTCCATAAGTATTGAAAAAGTGCAGAAATTCCGCATGAGGTCCGGAATTTTTCCTTTTTTTGTCATTTTTGTCTCAACTTGCCTGAGAAATTCAAGTTTGTGAAATTTTTCGAATTTCGTCAAATGGTGGTACTGAAAAAGTACTGCATTTTTCTGTTGAGGAGGTACTGAATTTCTTGGGAACGTACTGAAAAAGTACTGTAAAAGTACTGAAAAAGTACTGTAAAAGTACTGATTTTTGGCCAACCTTTTTAGTAGACACCCTGGTCGCCTGCGAATCTCTGCAAAACCAATTGTTGTCTGTCAGATAGAACAATAGGCTATTCTTAGCAGCCTTGGCGACCCGTCTCTCTATTTACATATATTATTTTCTTTGTAGATTTCAGAGTACGAAGCTGTTCACCCAATGCGCAGCTGGACGGACTTGAAACGGAGGGTTGGTCCGTACAGACGTTGTTTTGTCTACACCCATTTCGCAATGCCCGATGAGCCTCTTGTTGTTCTTCACACAGCCTTGTGCAAAAATATTGTGTCTAGCACCAGTGAAATTTTCTCTTCTTCATCTAATGCAAGTAAGATTGCACTTTAAAATCTCTCCTGAAACATTTTTTGCATCAATGTTAAATGTATCTAATGAAGCTCATATTATCATCTTTGTATAAGAATTCCTGTTGTGCCTTGTCTGAGTATATTGCCTGAACCTCTTTAAGGCATTGAAAGACAAGGGAAATTAAAAAGAAACACACCAAACACTACTAACTTATTCCCACTTGTCACAGTATCTGGGGATGAATGCTGGTTTTGAAGCACCGTGTTAGAGTAAAATCAGCTGCTATTGCTTCATTACGATGTAAAGTAAATAGAGTGTTCGAATTTGGAAAATCTTTTCAGAAACCAGAAATGTTTCACAAATGCACCATACCAAAAATAGAAGTGTACAGTGAAAGTAAAATGAATAAAGTAAGGTCTGGCAGGTCCAGGTAGAAGAACAAATCAAGAAACGGAAGAGATAAACTAGTACGTACTAAGGATACAGAAGATGGAGAAAAGATGAAAAGATTCCTTACAGAATTTTTATAAGCTGAGAGTTATTTTTATAGTTTTAATGATGTCAAAGTGGCATGATCAAGTAATCTAAGGAGCCAGCATAAGCAATGTTCTCTCTACTTTGATGCAAAAGAGAAATTCGAAAGAAAGGTAACAGAGCAATAGAAATAATTACACTTGTACTTGCACAAGGCAATACTTCTAACACCTCTGATTGTCTTCTTTTTTTCATGTGTAATGTGATTGGCAGCTGCGGTTGTGACATCGTTGTCTTTTTTCAAATTCATGTGTAAGTTACAGATAACCAAATCGGTGGTTGGAATATTTTTCTTCTATCAAAATATATAAGTCTCATTTTTTCTGCTTGTCATTTCAATTGTACCCAACAATTTTGTTTGAATTTTTTCTTCACAGAGCAGCTGATAGACAGCAGAGATGAGCCCGCAGATGAGGAGAATATGGAAAACATTAATACTGCTATCTTCTATTCAATTTCTTCAACTCAGCCTGGACTGCAAGTAAGATTTCTATCTTCATTTCGTATCCTAATATTTTCAGGTCCAACCAGTTTGGTCTCATATGTTTTGGAGCCTGGAGTGTGAGGGAAAAATCCATAAACTATTGGCATAACCATGGCAATGAGGAACGTCTAATGAAAAAAATTAATGGAATTACTACAGGCTCAGTTCACTGAATTCCTGCAAATAAAGGCATTAAAAGTTAGTAAAATTGTTTGTTTTTTTGTTCAAAATTTGGTATCATTGTAATGTTGACCTAAAGTTCACTTGTTTTGCATTTTTTCACAGGGGATAGAGCTTGGAAATCATCTCATAAAAAGGGTAGTCCGTGAAGTGCAGTCAGAATTACCACAAATCTCTCAGTTTTCAACAATTTCTCCTATTCCTGGGTTCACATTGTGGCTTATGGACAGATTCAAGCAATGGGAGAGTGGTTAGTTTAATCAAAACATCTGAAAATTTTGATGGCTAACCGCGGAAAATGCATATCTTAATGATATCAACTTTTAAAAATCTTCAATTACATACAGGGTGTTTCAGACCACCCGTACCAGGCCTTTTTCTCGGTTGGTTTAGGTCGTACGAAGTCGGAGACCGCGGAGTTGAATAGGGAATTTACCCCAAGGAATCCGAATTTTGTGGTCCCGAAACCCCCCCACCCCCCCTTGGGAGGTAAAGGGGGGGTCACGATGCTAAAAGTCACGGTTCCCGACCGAATTGCGGATCGGTCGCATCAGAATTGAAAAGCACGGAAAATTTCACGTGGAATTGACCCCTAAAAATCCAAAATCGGACCATCCAAGGCCCAAAAATGATTCCCTAAAGAAGGGGACAGTACCCCCCTCCATAATTTCTCTTTGGTCTCAAAATTGACGTAAATTCTCCAGAAAAAGACGGTTTCCCAGGTAATCGACCTCGAGAAATCCAAATTTCGTGGTCCCGAAGCTCCTCCAGCTCCCCTTGGGGGGTAAACGGGGGGGGGGGCCCAATTTTAAAAGTCGGGGCTCCTTTTCGAATCGCAAATTGATTGCATCCAAATTGAGGAGCAGAACACATTTACATCTTAAGTGACTCCTAAGAGTTCTAATTGACCCCCCTGAACGGCAGAAAGTAATCCCCTGAGGAAGGGAGCCTCGCCCCCGCCTAAAATTTCTCAGGATTCCTCTTTGGTCGCAAAATTGACTTTGATTCTCCAGAAAAAGATGGTCTCCCATGTAATCGACCCCGAGGACTCTAAATTTCATGTTCCCTGAGCTCCTCGGGGTCGATTACATGGCAGACCGTCTTTTTCTGGAGAATCGAAGTCAATTTTGCGACCAAAGAGGAATCCTGAGAAATTTTAGGCGGGGGCGAGGCTCCCTTCCTCAGGGGATTACTTTCTGCCGTTCAGGGGGGTCAATTAGAACTCTTAGGAGTCACTTAAGATGTAAATGTGTTCTGCTCCTCAATTTGGATGCAATCAATTTGCGATTCGAAAAGGAGCCCCGACTTTTAAAATTGGGCCCCCCCCCCCGTTTACCCCCCAAGGGGAGCTGGAGGAGCTTCGGGACCACGAAATTTGGATTTCTCGAGGTCGATTACCTGGGAAACCGTCTTTTTCTGGAGAATTTACGTCAATTTTGAGACCAAAGAGAAATTATGGAGGGGGTACTGTCCCCCTCTTTAGGGAATCATTTTTGGGCCTTGGATGGTCCGATTTTGGATTTTTAGGGGTCAATTCCACGTGAAATTTTCCGTGCTTTTCAATTCTGATGCGATCGATCCGCAATTCGGTCGGGAACTGAGACTTTCAGCATCGTGACCCCCCCTTTACCCCCCAAGGGGGGGTGGGAGGGTTTCGGGACCACAAAATTCGGATTCCTTGGGGTAAATTCCCTATTCAACCCCGCGGCCTCCGACTTCGTACGACCTAAACCAACCGAGAAAAAGGCCTGGTACGGGTGGTCTGAAACACCCTGTATATTCTTCTTGCGACATTTAAAAATCTCCAATTATGACCAATTTTCTTCAAGAAAAACTTATAGAAATGTTTCTTTGCAATTTTTTGTCATTGTTTTTAGAATTATGGTGAAGTAAATGTATGAAAAATTTCTATAGAAACTTTCAGTAGGTTTTCCTTTGAAAAAGTAGGACTTGAGTGGAGACTTACCATGTTGCGATCCGAGATACTCATTTTTCAACTTGAGCTGTCGATATAAAGGTAGAGGAAGAGACCCTTATAATGCTACTGGTAGGGAATAGAACACTAGTTTCTCTGGGAAAGTTAAAGAAAAATATTGTGAACACAACAAAATTTGTAATTTTAAATGTTTTGGAATCTAAGAAAAAGGAATAAAATAAGTGGGGAAGACACATACAAAGAATAAAATATGAATGCGTAAAATTAGGAAAAAACTAAAAATAAAGCTAGAAAGACCGGAGAAGTCTGTACTTACGTATGTTCTTGCTGTCACAAATACATAAATGAAACAAAAAAGAAAAAAAATTTAATTTTCATTAAAACAGTGACTTCAAATAAACTTGCATTATGCGTTAATCTTATGATTTCAAATTATAGAGCAAGATAATTAAGAAAGAAAGAAAGAAAGCCAGTCAACAATAACTTCATCAGTTTTACTGGAGAAACCTGATAATTCTAACATTTTGTATGCTAATTTACAGGAGCGACATTCAACCAATTTCCTGTGGATGAGATAAAAAAATTTCTAGGACAAGATGATGAGTCTTTTTGGAGGAGGCTAAGACAGATATTTGCAAGCAATGCTTGGTACAAAGAACCAGCTTTACGTGAAATATTAGAAGAACCTCTCATGAAATTGTGTGCTCATTACCTATTCAATGAGAAGAAGAGAAGTTATGCATTGAATTCAGTAGGTAAGAGCAGGATCCTCCTTTTGTTTTGTCTTTAAGTATAGTCCTGCTGTTCTTTCAATTATGAATGCATAGCTGTGGCTAAAGTATAAAACTGCATATCTTAGATTGCGATGCTGTGAGTCTCCACTTAGTTATATTTTTTAAAAGGAAAACTAGTCAGTAGTTTTCATTGTTTTCAGTGAATTTCCTCCACTCATTCCAAAAATATCATGGTAGATTGAAAAGAAACATTTGGATTAATATTCCTTGAGAAAATAAAACATAGTCACCAATCAGAGATTTTCACACATCGCAACC
Source organism: Bemisia tabaci (assembly GCF_001854935.1). Lineage (NCBI taxonomy): Eukaryota > Metazoa > Arthropoda > Insecta > Hemiptera > Aleyrodidae > Bemisia > Bemisia tabaci. The sequence continues at coordinate 3,554,611 of NW_017553907.1, forward strand.
GAGGTTAAGATTTTTTGCATTTTAGCCATTGATATGGAAAACTGATTTATGTCGATTCAAGGTTAAGGAAAATGTAGCTTCTGCTGATCCGGGGCCTTTGTTTGTTTGTTTGTTTGTTTTTCGCTATCAACCATTCAAACATTTTATTACTCATAAGAGCTATTGTTTTAGGAAAATTTTACATTTGCAAGGAATATTTAATTTGCTTATTCCCAAAACGCATCTGAATTTCCAATCATTAGGCATGATTTAAGCTGTATCATTGTTACCCTCCTAGTTAAAATTAATCTCTGCGAAGTGCTAAATTCAAGCCTTCAGGTTGAATATTAACATTTTAACACCCTCTAATGACTAAACCAGTATTAGATACTTCTGTATCGATTGAACAAATTTAACCAGAATCAACCTAACTGCTTTTCATGCTGCTCAATTTTTTAATTTAAATTATTTTAACAAAACGCCTTGGAACTTTGCATGAATTTTCCACAACTCACACAGAATATACTCACAAAATTCCAAGTCAGAGTCTTGCTTAGTTTTCCTGTACAAAATAAAACATGTTAAGAAGTTGGACAATTCCTGATGTAGGCAGGTTAATATTGGTCAATTCCGTCCAATTGGCATTCAATTATTATCAACACCCTGGGCTATGTCTTCTTTTTACCATTAAAATTTCTTGGCTGCATAGAATTTTGTAGCTTTCACTTAACTGGATGAAATTATTGCAGCAGATGTTTTTAGAGAAGCTAATTTTCTAGTCAAATGTTTCATACTAGTCTCAGATTTGTCTACTCTTCTTTAATAATGGTAATTGTTATGGTATCATTTTCAGCAAATTTTCACTTACGAAATGGAGCTGTAATGTGGAGAATCAACTGGTTAGCTGACGTTTCTCCCCGAGGTCTCTCCAATTCGTGTGGAATTATGGTAAATTACAGGTAAGTAATGGTTTATCTAAATAATATTGCATTTTTTTTTTACCTTTCATTTATTTTAGAATAATATTAAATCAATTCTTTTGATTTTTTTATTTGATTAAATTACATAAAATTCATTATATTAAAAAATCTTAAGGACCAATCCAAACCTAATGTTTGCCAATCCAACCTGTTTTCTTTGGCCAATTAGACGCTCTACATGGAGTGAAAGCTGACACCCCGAACTAACCAGAATGTTCTTTATGATGTGTAAAAGTTTATTTACGTTGAACAAAGCTGAGAATACCATGAAAAGCCTTACAAACTACATTTCAAGAAATTAATCTTGGTGAAAGTAACGAGGCGTGTACACTCAATGGCAACATTACTTTTTTGAGGATAAATCTTCTCTACATTTCTTAACATTACTTTGGTACGTCTTTACCCTTGTTAGTATTTCTTCACTTTTTCACCTAGGTACTTCTGACCAATCCTCGTCTCTAGAAAATTAATTAAATGAAATAGGTTTGCAAGAAAAATATTTTGAAATTGTTTTATACAAAATATTGCCAAATATTTTTGGTCTGTTAAAAGTATTCCGTTACGTCATACTTTGTGATTTTTTTTTCCAGATATTTTCTCCCTGAAGTTGAGGCAAACAGTGATAATTATCTGAAAAATCAAGTAATTGCAGCTTCTGAGTCAGTGCAAAAATTGGCTTCTGATAGACTGTTAACTGCTAAGTTGTGATGGAATGGGTAAAATAGTTGTTATCTTTTCAGTTCATCGTTTGCATGACATCCTTCCTGTTATGCTCTCTGCACTTTTAGTGGTTTCATGACTACGTGGCACCAAACACTTAAAGAGGCTGTGTTATCATTGGCCATCATGATACGTCATTGTGAAGTGTCAGCAGAAGCAATTTTAACTTATTGCACCGTCAACCTTCTCCACATCGGAGTCAATATAAGGGGGACCCCAGAAAAAACCGGAATTTTTCCAGAACTTGGCAATGGTTAAATATTTCCGGATTCCACTGATAGGAAGTGTAACCAGGAGCTATGAAGGGGTGTTGGGCTACATCACAAACGTTGTAGCACATTTTCTTCCGTTTTTTTGAGACTTAATTTATTGGTGAAGCATATTCCCTGAAATATTAATTCATAAGTTTGACAGAATTAGCCGTGTCATGCCTGTGAAAATCACTTATCTTAAAAAACGACAGGCTCGCTGAACACTGCTCACACGAAGACTCGCCAAAATGAAAGAAAATGAGCTATGATGTTGCAATTTGGCCGAACAACTCTTCATAGCTCCTAATTACAAATCCTTGTGGTGGAACCAGGAAACTTTCAACTGTTGACAAGTTACAACAACATTCGGATTTTTTGGGTCCCCCCCTCATATGTTACATATTTTCTCTGCCTATGTAGGCATTATTTATTTGTTAAAGGCTGTGATTGTGATTTAAAAATTGGATCAATGTTAATTAGAAATTTTATTCAATTTTTCATGACTATTGAGTTATTTCCATTTGGAAATTTTTGTCTTTCATAAACCAAAAATACTATTTTTTTTCTTACTTTTTCATGTTTCAATAAATATTATCATTTAATGATAATGAAGTCTTGCGTGTAGTCTGTTCTGTGAGAGGATTCTATTTGTTTTCCTCCACATCCATTTTCAAAAGCCTATTTTCTTTATTGTTTCATGTTTTAATAAATATTATCATTTAATGATAATGAAGTATTGCGTATAATCTGTTCTATCAGAGGATTCCATTTTTTTTTTCTGCATCCATTTTCGAGAGCCTATTTTTTTTATTTTTTCATGTTTTAATAAATATTATCATTTAATGATAATGAAGTATTGCGTATAATCTGTTCTGTCAGAGGCTTTTATTTGTTTTCTTCCGTATCCTTTTTCAAGAGCTTAGTGCTCAACAGAGATTGTGTGAGCTGATCGAAGAGATCAAAATATTCAATAAACCTTTGAAAGCTTGACAAACTGGGCAAACCATATAAATCGGCTGCACTTAAAAAAAAAAAAAAGAAAGGGGGGAGTGAGAGCAAGATAGAGAGAATCTGTTTTTTGCTTCAGCATGCACACTTTAAACACTTATCGAAGATGCTAAATAGGTGAGTCATTGAAGCCTAAAATATACCCAGGTAGAAAAGATGGAAAAAGTGTACCTAAGGTTGCATATTTTTTTCTTTTTCTGATTTTTAAAAAACTTAATAACTTCCGCCGTGCTTTTACCTTCATCACATTTCCCCAAAAAAGTGAAAGTGTTTGCACTTAAAAGCGCGATCGCAATAATGTTCACCAAAATTTAAACATGCTTAAAATATTTCTAAAAAACCATGCCTTTTCAATGTTTCTATTTATTAGTACCATTTAAAAAAAAACGTAAATGAAAAAATAGGTTTTTTTGTCTTTCTCCATTTTAAAGAAAAATAAGCTACACAGAATTTCAAAATGAGAAAATGCAAATTCCGCGAGTTATAGAATACCTAATCGTGCCCAACACAGTGCGGTCGCCGTATAGCGTATGATAGCGCCTACTACTGAGGGTAATACTTCACGCATTGCGCACGGTGCGACGTCCAATGAGCGGCTTGCAAACTTGCGCAAGATTTAGATTGCATAGCTATGCAACGAGTGGAGCAAACCGATGGTGAAACTGCAGAAATAAGTATCTCTGTTTGCGACGTTGCAAACTTCCTGTCATTTATTTTCTACATGGGAAACTGCTGAACGTAATTTTTTGAAAATTTCAGTAATTTTTCTTCTATTTATGTGCAATATTCTGCTGTGAAAACTCCAAGCCATGATGTTGGTTCTGTCTCCTTTTAAAAAATAAAATAGGAACGGAGATTTTGAAACACCGCGACAGAGATACACATTTTTCCTATTCCACCGTCGGAACCTGGTTTGGTTTGATTGGCCTGCTTTCGAGTTGTAATTCAAGTTTCCCGTTACAAAGTACCACCTTGTATGCAATTCTACAGCCGCATATCGTAGGATCAGGACTCAACACAATGATAAACGATACTAGTAAATTTGCGTACTTTAAAGCGCCTTCAACCTTGTTTGATACTGTGCAATACTTCCGAGGTGGAATAGTTGCTCAGAGCGCCTTTGACAGTGTCGCCTCGACTGGATGGCAGACCGTAAAAGATACTGCTGAAATCACGCAGAAGCGCACATTTTCTCATCGCCGACGTTCACATAAAAGACGTCCATAACTCAATTTGCGACGTTTCAAATTGTCAATGTCTACTTTACGCGGGCGAATCAATGTGAACAATTAAAAATCTGCCGTGACTTTTCCCAGGTATGGTGACAAACTTTATAGTTTCAGGTTGAGGTATTCGTTAGCTTTTATATTAAAGAGGGAAAAATAAGTAAGTATGCGTAGGAACCTTTGGATGAATAAAAGCGAACCGAAAGTTAAAGTAGGTACCAAAGTAAACGGGCCAGAAGAACTGAAAAAGCGTCGAAACAAACTGACTGACAATCAGTATTATTATCAGCTCCCTTTTGCGTTATTATTGCTTTTACGTTGTAATGATCATATGAACTTTGATTAAAATACTCTGGATGATCAAATGAGGAAATAAAGAAAAGGAACAAAATTAAATAAGTGAGTAGAAAATAAACACGCTGTTTCTACACAAAATAATTTAAAAGCGTGCCGATATTAAATAGCCGATAAAATAGCTGAGAGGACAAACTGAACAGAAAGGAACTGAACTGAATATCTCAATTGCAAAAGTGGATGATTTCGAAGGCGCCAAAATAGCATTTTACGTCTCTTTTGCCTCTCGGATTTTTGAATTTTGAAAATTTGACATTTACGTCTAAGAATAGCCCCTGCCACCAAGTTTCACAAGCACTTTTATCCACATCCACTGTCGTGGATTTTTGAATTTTGAAAATTTGAGTCAACTTTTCAGTCAGAAAGTGCCACCTTGTATCAAATTTCACAATCTAGCAAACACGAGCTGTATAGCATGGGGTCAGTAAGACGACACCGTGGTGAACGATACGAGTCATTTCAGTTTGCGTACTTTAAAGCGCCTTCAATTACGTTTGATACTGTGCAATACTTCTAAGGCGGAATAGTTGCTCAGAGCGCCTTAGACAGTGTCGCCTGGCAGCAGATCACGATTTCCTCTGAAATCGCATTCTAGCGCGTGCGCGGTTGCACAATGTCTCATCAACAAAGTTGAAATAAAAACATTCATACCTCAATTTGCAATGTTGCAAGTTTTTCCATGCATGTATTAAATAAAATAGGCACTGGACTAGAGTATATAGCTTTGAATTGATGGCAGAAGATCAGACTCTAGCACGTGCATCTTGAACAATTCTCCACATTCCTTTTCAGCGCACTTTTTCAATGGTTCAATCAAGTATCAATCAGTGGCCGGAAATTTTAGAGAAAGCACTTCATTGCAAAGGATGAGATTTAGTCGCCCAAAAATGTCGAATTACTTGTTGTTGTATTAGAATTTTAGTGCAATCATGGCCAGATTTAACTGCCGCCTCTTGGCCGTTAAGATTTTGTCGCCCCCACGACTTGTCGCGTCCTAGCGGGGAGGGGGGGGGCATGCAGTTTGTAAATTCCGCACACAATATTTGTTTACGCAGAGTTTTAGACTTTTCCATTACAAAGTTTTCAGTGTATCAGTCATCATCTTGTGCACCTATAAAAATTGCCACGTTTGTGGCGCCGCCCTGTAAATTCGTTTTAACCCTCCCCCCCTCCTCCTCCCCCAGCTGTGAATAAATCCGGCCATGAGTGCGGAGGGTCTTGTCCAATCTCCGCTCCTATTTTAATTTTTTGAAAAATGACAAATCTAAGAATATCATTTCTTGCGGAATTTTTACAGAGTTTTTTCGCTCAGAGGAGAAAAAACCCGGAAGTTTTCAAGAATTTTCGTTGGGTAGTTTTCCGTTTAAAAAATCAAGTATGGCAGATATACGTGATCGTAAAAAAAGTCACCTGAAGTTTCACCGTCGAAATAAGATTTTTTAACCAAACAAACAGATCAACGACGACTGAATGTGTGATGCACAGCTGAAGTAGAGTCCCTTTATACCCAGAGTTACGACAACTCACTTTTGGTTGGGCCAGGATTGGGCTGAAAGTGGCCTAAAAAAAAATCCAATTCTGATTGGTTCTCGCTCATGGAGGCCGAAACTAGTGCACCAAGATGGCGGTACCTCGTATGTGAACAAGAATAATGAAAATATTACCTAATTGTGGTTTATCAAGAGTAAATTGTTATTGCCATCGGTCCAAAATGAAAATAGATTAAGAAATTATTCACAAACCAATCTCATTTTCTTTTTAATTGATCACTTTGTTTATGTTGTTGTTTCTGTGTGACAGACATCGCAGGATTCCTGATCCTTATCCCCCAATATCGTTCGTTTGAGTGCACTAGTTTCGGCCTCCATGGCCAGCCAAGGTCGGCTGCCAGTCAGCTGATAATCGAGTTGTCGTTACTCTGGGTATAAAGGGACTCTAAGCTGAAGTAGTCGCATCAGGTATGCGCACCCCTTTTTCATGGGCTTTTAAAAGTAAGATTTATTTTTTAAAAAAAATGCAGTAATTTTCATTGGTGATCTGTGGCCGGAGAATGTTGAGAATCGCCGAAAAGGAAACAAAATTGCCCGTTCTCATTTATAATGTATTTACGGTTCGTTTCATAAAATGCCGCCATTGGTGAACGAGTTTTGAAAGGTGATTGGTCGATGAAGCTCTGCTCTTTGCGACATCAGCGTTCCTAGCGGATACCAATCGTGTTTGGCAATTTTACAGAGATATTTGGCAATGCTGATAGAGGGCAAATTAAAATTAAAAATAGAATATTTTTTTGGTTATGTTGTTTTTTCGACATCGACAATCGACATACATATGTGCTGTCCACTCTAGTGTTTTGCGTTAATTCGAGCCGTAAAATGTTACCGAGACGCAAATGCAGTTTCCTGTGAGATGTCGTGCTTAATGAATCATGATTGATATGATCAATCGGTCTTAGTCCCCAAGTTTGCCAGTTTGTGAAGTCAGTATGTAACTTTTCAAGTGGCTAGCCCACCTTTCATCATGACGAGATTGTGTATACAACATAATTTCTCCTATAAATCAACGTGTACAGATTCTTAATTATTGCCTCTAGCCTAGTTCATCAAAATTTTAGTATTTTGACATGCACATCCTCCAAATCACCATTTGCTCTAACGCTCAAAGTAATCACATCTTTACCATTCCAAAGTGTGCCCATTATGGCTTGTGTGCTTGATTTTCTCACTGTTTGCTGAGTAATCTCTTCCAAAATGTCTTGTTTTCCTCCAAACAATGTCAAGTACAAATGGCAAGATCATTTGAAGAGTATATGGGCTCATGAGAAGCTGGAAAACGCCGCAACGCGAGATGGCGTCCAGCTTTTGTATGACAGACTCCTAGAAAATAGGGTAAGTAAATCCCCTCATTTTTGAACATACATCACAACTCAAACTTACTAAGTTTGTATCCTACTTTTATCCTGATATGTGATGAATGTAGGAAAACTTTCAACTCCGAGATCACCTTACCTTAACCTCTACCAAATTATAGAAGGAACAAAGTTGAACGAGTTAAGAAGCACAACAATAAAAGATACCTCAACATCTTGTAAGGACTGTGCTCATACTTTCAAATTTACTTATTTACTGTTTATGGAGGTTATTAGGGTATGTCATCAATTTTTGTACATATTTTTTCATCTACTCACAAGGTTTCACCGGGGCCGTAAAAGTGTTACTCAGAGTCCTCTGTCCAGTGACTAGATTGGGCATAAGAGAAAAGTTATGACTGCATGAGTTGGATACAGTTCAGTAGTAACTCAAGTCTCATATTTTCTTTTGCAATATGAGGTTTATTAAATCATAATATAAGTTAATACCCAAAGAAGGAGGTAAGTACACTAGATCCTCCTGAACAATATAGTTCTACATTTTTCCTCACCAAGTTACTCCCATCTGATGGTGACCAGAAAAAGAACTTCATATTGTGTGTCTAAAGTATATTTGCATATAATGAAGCACAAATTTAATATATTTTCTTTTTGTCATATAGCGGCATTTACAAGATTGGAAGTATGTGGTACGAAGAAGGTACTTGAATCTGTTTTGTTTGATGTTGTTTCAATGTTTTGTTGACCTCTTCATTGCAGGTACCTAACAGTTCCTATTTTGTTTTCAGGAACTAACCATTGCTCAGCCATCGTCCTCTCTAACCGTGCAGAACCCATGCCCCTCTTACTTGACTGATTACTTCCTAGATGTTGATCTAGAACAGCACCTTATAAACCTGCTACAAAATCAGTTGAAGCTTGCCAACAATTTTATTTCGGAATCTTCCTATTTTATCATTTTACGACAGCGTCTCACTGTAATTGAGAGGATAATTCATGCGTTTGTCAGCAAATACCATATCAAAGAAAAGGTAAGTTAACATATTAAACGCTCAAAGACCTCGAGGTAAGAAAGAGTGCCTATAGGAGATGGATTAAAATTGAATCGGGACGTGCGAAAACCGCTAATGTCAATTTTTCCAGTGTTAAGTTTTTTTGTGTTCTTAATATTTTTTGGAGATGGTTGCAACCCTTAAAGTGGCGTTAAAACTCGTCTTTGGCTTTCCTTAGTCCCAAAATGAGTCCTTTCATCACTTCTATGGTTGTATCAACTCTTTAAAAGTATTATGAACTCAATAAAACTTAGAGCTGAAAAAATGAACATCAGCAGTTTTTGCACATTCCGATTCATTCAGGGCCTTGATGCAAGTGGAATTATGCATCCCAGACTAACATCATCCACTTTGAAGGTATGGTATTGCTTGATTGCAATTATAGGTATGACCATTAAATACAGTAATACCATTGAAGAAATACGTACGGTCAGTTTGGTCTGGTAAGATATCCTCGACATCTGTTAGGGCAAGCCAGACACGTTTCAGGCGTGGGGTCTGTTACTTTGTATCAAGGTGTCTCGTGGCTTGCTTTGTCAGCCTTCATCTCACGATGTTTTCGCTAGTCTTTTCTTTCTATGAACTACATTGTCCTCACTGCTAAAGACTTAACGATGACTCAAGAAATAGAAAAATCAACCAAACAAGAAGTCACTAGAGGCACCAGTAAGTACTGTAATCAAGCTGCTCTTTTTCATCAGGGCATCTGCTTTTTCAGAAAGTTTTTAAAAGAAGTGAGATATTTTGATGATAGATTTGAAAGTCATGAGATTTGCTGCTAAGATTCCAGGACATAACACCCTAGCAAAGTAAGTAGTAGGTTACGCTGCAGTCATTGTGGAAAACCTAACTCATGATTCAAAGGGCCATGAACTTGCACTTGAGTTGCCTAGTTAAATAGACGGCTCCAAAAAGAGCTTAGGTCAAAACTTATCAACTAATCCCCCCCCCCCTCCCCCCCCACACACACACACACTTTTTTGTCAGCCAGACAGAAAAGTGCGTTGATACTTGAAATTTTTAATTTATCAAATAAAAGTGTTTGTTTTATAGTCAAAATTGCGACTAAATTTGCCTGAAACAACTTTCTGCACCCCTGAATTACTGTATTCTTAATACTAAAATTATATGTCCCTCAAGCACTGTTTATACTGATAGTAAAAATTGTATTGGATCCTTGCTCCTCAGAAATGATCCAGAGTTCTTTTTTAATTTCTAATTCTAATTTAAGATTCTTCCTGGCTTTGCTTGCCCTGCATAGCACTATTTTTCTGGACTGTATTCTTATCTAAGTATACTTTAGATTATACTCATTTTGAAGGGCACTGTACTTAAGTACTTATTTTTTCATTTTTACAGGTAAAATTAGCCACGACCACTTCTGATCTAGCCGCAGATCATGCAGAGAATGGGGAAGGTTCTGAGCGAGCAATCAATGGTTCACAAGCCCTCTTGAAAATGGGAGTCAAAACTGGCCTTACTCTTCTTTTTGCTCTTTTAAAGCAGAGTTGGGAGCGGGATTCCCCATCAAGTAAGTCAAATTTGATTTTTCTGCATTCAGATCTTTTGTGCTTCATAGAACATTTTTCTTTCATAATGACAGAATCAGGTTTATGTTGAATTTTAATGCATGTTTCCGAAATCACCAGAATTTTGTCAGAGGTTAAACTGCAGCGAAAGCTGAAAGAACTGGGTCTCAGTTGAACTAAAATTTTTAACGTCCATCATTACAAGCAACAATCACTTAATGCAACTCGAGATTGAGTACTTGTGACTCAACGTTTGCTTTCAACAGATGTACATAGAAGTTTGTTCAATTGTAAATACCTTAATATAAGTACAGTCATCACTGTCCAAAATTTGTCGTTTTTTAGGTGCGTTTTGAGCTATTGCTGCTCGGTAACAGGAAGATTTGCCTTTCATCTCCTCTCTTGTTTTTCTAGATGATACGAGTTTAACACAGCAAGTGTTGGTATCTGCACTCTGTGTTGTGCAAGGGCTCCCTCCTCTATCCCTCGCAAACGAGACTCAAATATCAGGTTTAGGTGTCGAAAGTTTAAATGAAATCAGCCACTTCCTTCAACAGACAGCCTCCTTGAGCTCAGGCGCAGGAAAAGAAGGTACATATTACTTTATTGACTCAACTCTCTGTTTAATTAACATGTTGCCCGCCATGCCGGTCGTATCAACTGGCATTGAAGGGTTCTGCAAACGCCATGCTGGTTGTTTTGACTGGGATGCCACTCTGGGATTTGCTCACTTTGCTTGGCTCTCATGAGGCCAGCGGTCGTTGAAGCCCTGTAGAAAACTTGTCCATGAAAATAAGCCTGTGATTTACAGCTGGCTCCAAGAGGAAAAGAAACCAATTGTTTACACAAACCACAATGTTTACCAGATTGTTTGGAAAGACACCTTACTCATGAAGAAAATCAAGATCTCTCTTCAAAAAGAACCAAAAATTGTTGATTTGGACCCAGGATACAGGGAGAAAACTGTGCAAATCACTGTAAAAGTCTTAAAAAGTTCTTGAAAATTCTTCAGAAAGTGTTCGAAAATATTGGATTTGATTATTTATTCTTGAGGCTGCGCAAACCAAGTATTTGTGATGTATATAGCAGAAGATTTAGGAAACTTTTGCCGCCATTGAGCCGTGCAAATCTTCTCTTGTGCTTTTCCATTTTATTTTTAACATTGTACTTCTTCTTACCTTATTAATGACTAGGAAGTCCGCTTTCCAAAATACTTTTTAATTTTCCAAAATTGACTTGTTCGCAATTCAATCTCTTAAAAATTCATTTCTATTCTGAATTTTCTTTTTTTAGTTCAACGATTGGCAGCAGAGCTGAGTTTAGGAATAGCGATTCAAAGAGGCTCTCTTCGATATTTGTTGGAATGGATTCAGATGGCGATGAAAAATGAAGAAGGTGTCATTTCTGCTGAATCTTTCACGCAGATGGTCAGCCAAATGAGAATCAGCATCAACGAAGAATCTTGTCAATTTGAGGAGAATTTATCAACCACTGAACTGATATCATTGTACGATGCCGCCATTATTCTTATGAAGGATGTAAGTTTTCTTCAATTTGCTCTACTACTCTATCTGAAGTCACCTTAAAGAAATTTTTCACATCAATCTATCACCAAGACTTTCTCAATTTTAAGTAAATCTCTTGAAAAAGTATCCTCCGCAAAAACACTCGATGAGGGAAGTTCACAGCCTTTTTCTTTTGCATTTTTCCTTTGTGCATTCTAACAAAGGAAAATAGAATAGAAGTCATAACATATACTGTTCAGTTGTCGAATTCTGGGTGTGTACAGGTCTGCTCTGATAAAATGGAAATTGTCTGGGAAATCAGGGAAAAATCAAAGAATTTTTATGAAAAAGATTGGAAATTTCCTGTTGTGTGTTCTCCACAAGTTCTGTGCATTTTTTATTTTCTAAACATGCTTGCAAAATAGCTCTGTGATGCACCAAGAAAGAATTAAAATGATTTAAAGTTAATCGAATGATCTATACGTGAAGAAAAAATGTTCAAATATTTCTGTCCAAAAATGGTTCATTTCATGTGCTACGTGTGCAAATTGTTGATGTGAAAAATCAAGCATTTTGATCATTTTGCTAAGAAAAAACATGAAAAAAACAGGGAATTTTTTCCCCTAGTCTCTAAACACCCTATGATTGCAACTTTTATTTGTTCTTATCTGTAGGTATGTGTTTTTAAAGTAAATCGTAATTAGCAAGATTTTTTTGGGGCCTAAGTCTTTTACAGTTCCATTAAATTTGAATCTTTTCATTTTACTCAAATGTGTAATTCCCTTTGTTTATAGCTGGTCAATTCTGCATGTGAATACACTCATTCATGGCTTGGAAGAAATATGGTTCCGTACGGTTGTGGTCTGCCGTCAGATGAGCAAGCTCCGTCCGTTTTGCAAGATAAATGTCAGGTGTATGTATGGGGTAGCAATTCATCTCATCAGCTCACTGAGGATGTTCAGGAAAAATTATTAGTGCCAAAATTAGCGCTCTCTCTCACGAATGTGCAACAAGTAAGTTACGTTTGTTTTATTCCATCAGTATCAGTTCGAATTTTTATCCAATGAAAATTATGTGATAAAGAAGACATGAGTGCAAATTGTCTACCTCCATCAACCCATGAAAAAATTATAGAGGCGTCTCTAAAAGTGTAGGATTGAGTTGTTTTTCTGAAGTTAGAAAAATCACTTGAAAAAAAAAGCAAATCCCTGGCACATGCAAGAGCTTCATTGTACAAGGAAAGTGTTAGAAAAAAATCCTTCAAGAGGAAACAAAGAAAGAAATATAGAAAAAATAAGATGTACCTAATTGTGCGCTTCAAACTATGAAGAGATAGATGATCTAGATAATTCTAAAAAAAAACATTCATTTATCAAAAGGAGTGAATTTTAGATTTGTTTTGCTGATTTTATTTTTTTATGATAAGTCGAGCATCATATCAGTTGCATTGAAATGATAGATCGGAAGGAATAAAAGTGAGTAGCAAAATGGAATCATTTGTGACAAGTTATCAGTCACAAATGGGTCAAAGGTTAGAGAGCTCTGACGAATTTCCGCATTTATAGAATATTTTTCCTCGTATTTTTTTTCAAAATTTATCTACCCTCAGCAAACATGAATGGCCTCAAATCACAAAATGTTTTTCAATAAGATGAGTTGAACAATGTTTTCATCATAAATGCTCGGCAGAATTTTTTCATTTCCTAGGGATTTATGATGTGTCTAGAATGTGCTTATCGAAGTATCAAGAGTTATTTTAGAAGAGGTTGAAGTACTTGGATGCTGTAGAATATTTTAAAATTTCCTCCCAAACAGCCTATTCTCCAACCAAATCTAGACTTTTGTTTTTTCCCCCCAATAAATATTTTTAGAAATTGATGCAAGCTTGAAATGGTACCTATTAAGTTTTACATATATCAAGGAAGGAACAGTGAAAAAGTGTTTTAAAAAATTACTACTATGAGCTTAACTGGGAGGAACTGAGTATCTTGCTATGATCTCATATCATTCAACTTCTATATTGTACGAGATCTTGCAACTTTCCATTTTCGTATTTAATGCCTTTTATTAAGTGAAGAAGAATTATTATTTAATATTTAGTAATGGTGAAGTCAAAGATGGAATCATAATAACCGCAACATCTCTTTTTGACAAGAGTGTCTCTTTAATGCTCTTGTGATTTTATTTCTTGAAGCTTTTAACTGCATTCATGAGTTCCTAAATCAATTTTCTTACATTTTCTTTCCTTGAGTTATGACTAAAAATTTCTTTGTCCCTCGCTAGGTTGAAGCTGGTCAATACTGCACTTTTTTCATTCATACAAATGGAACTGTTAGCGCTTGTGGGAAAGGTAGTTATGGACGCCTGGGTCTTGGAGATTCGAGCAATCAGCAGACCCCCAAAAAGCTGCCTATAGAGGCTAGAATAAAGAAAGTTTCCACATCGAAAGGAAGTGATGGCCATTCTTTAGCACTATCAGAAGATGGTCAAGTTTACAGCTGGGGAGATGGTAAGAGTAACTTCGGTCTGAGTTTTCAAATTCATCAATCGATGAATCTTAATAAAACTTTTATCGAATGATGACAATTAAAAATTTCTGTTCGCATTTCAAAAAATTCAACTATAAGTATAAAAATGGTCCTAAAATATCAGTAAAGCCAACACTAACAATAAGTACAGATTATTTTTAGAAATGAGTCTTGTTTTGTTTTTGGTACGTGTTTGTGTGCGCTTGGGCAGGTGTACTTGCTCGAAAATAATACGGGTAGTCAGCTTTGTTTTTAAGCAAATTAAAAAGATGAATGGAATTAGGGATACTTATGAAAACATTTGCAAAAAAAGAAACGTTATGTAGTGTGTTAAAACATGACTTGAAAATTGGAATAAAAAGGTGAGGCATAACACATCCTACCGCAATAGCTGTCTTTAGTCATCATATATCGAAGATTACTTTTTTTCTCACTTAAAATGTATCTTTGCCTTTCAAAAATCAATTGAGTTTTGTTTTTACCTTTTCAGGTGATTATGGAAAATTAGGACATGGTGGGACATCAACTCAGAAACAACCTAAACTCATCACAGGAGTCTTGAGTGGAAAAAAAGTAGTTTGCATTCATGTCGGTTACAGGCATAGCGCAGCTGTTACTAGCACAGGGGAGTTGTACACATGGGGTGAAGGTGAACATGGGAGATTAGGCCTAGGAGATTCAAACAGTCGCCCTGTTCCCACTTTGGTTCATGATATTGGTGGTGTCGGATCCGTTGCATGTGGCTCTGCTCATACTCTCGCTCTCTCCATCGATGGGAAAACCCTTTGGTCCTTTGGCTCTGGTGACTACGGTAAATTAGGCCATGGGGACTCTGCCAAAATATACCGACCTAAAGTGATCGAAGCCCTTCAAGGAATGTACATTCGAAAAATTTGTGCTGGCAGTCAGTTCTCCATGGCACTCACCTCAAATGGCCAAGTTTTGGTTTGGGGTGGTGGACCATGTCTTGGGTCAGGTGCGGCAGACACAGTTTTTTCCGCTCCAAAATTACTTGATGACCTGTCTAACACTCGGATTGTTGACATATCTGCTGGAGATTCTCATTGCTTGGCACTTTCACACAACTGTGATGTATATGCATGGGGCAACAATTCGATGGGTCAATGTGGCCAGGGTCACTCAACAAGTCCAGTTGTAAGACCGCGAAAAGTGATTGGCTTGGACGGAGTCAGAACTCATCAGATTTCTGCTGGAACAAATCATAGCATAGTTTGGACTGCATTACCAACGGAGCGACAAGTCATAACATGGCATCGACCATTCTGTGTGGACCTTGAAGAGCCCATGTTCTTCCTGATTAGAAATTTCCTCCAGAAATTCTGCTGCGAAGAAAAGAACAGCGATACGTTAACACTAAGCCGAAAACACGAAGAGTTTGTGATTCTCTGTCTAAGACTTTTGTCTGCTCATTTGTCTCTTGCCTATGGTGACTCTGCGTCTTCGTCTGTTCTGGGGTCGGAAGCTGCACCATTGCGTCACTTGTTGTTCAAATTAGTCGATCTCCCTTTGCCTGCATGTGTTGAGACTGCTGTTACGGAGTGCCTGGCAGTTGGAGCTCCCCTGTTGCTGCCACCATTGCGTGAACGCTTAGAACTCTTACAGTCTCTCCTTCCGCAAAACTTAAATTTAATCAAAGGACAGCAAATGCTCCTAAGTATCATTGTCTCTAGTCTCAAAGAACACTCACATATTGCAACAATTTTGGGATATGCTTCGACCAGCCCATTGTCTGACTCTGATATGCAATTGATTCAAAATCTAATTGACACACTTATCAAGAATCTTAGTTACCAAACTTTGCAACTCATCGAGGATGAGAGTCTAAAGTCAGACGAAAACCAAGCTGTTACCCTGCCGAAGTGTTCCCAACACCTGTATGATCTAATGTGTTCAATCAACATGCACATCTTAGCCGATTGTATAGCAAATTTTAGTTCAAATTCGCAAAGTTTATTACTCTTACGTCACCATATATCAATCCTGTTTCCCTCCATAGTGGAGGTCTTGAATAAAGCTGTGTCTGTGATTTCCAAATATCCACGGTTGTCATGTGTTCTTCACAGTATTATCTTAAATTCAATTGCTGGGTCCATGCTATCAACCATTGTACATAGTTTATTGATAATGCCGATTTCTTCAATTCAGATATTTTTACCAAACCTACTTGAGATTTTGCCTGTGTATGATCAGTTGAACAGAGTTTTACCTTCAAATTCGGACAATTCTTCAGAAACTGCTCCAACCGATGAAAGCACCTCAGTAGATGATTCGTGGACTTGGGCTGTTGATCTAGAGCGATCTCTTGCACTTCTAATTGGGCGGTGTCTGAATCACTTGCTTAGTGGACAGCCACTGACATATGCGGAGGAAGCTACTTATCGATGGCTAAATAATACAATGTTATTTAGTAATGGTTTAGTGGAGCTAGATGAATCAGTCGACATCACAAGAAATTCTGAAAATTTTAGTTTCTCGCTTTGTTATTTAATTCAAAATAAAGATAAAGCCAAGCAAGAGTCAGAAGTCCTAATGAAATTGCTGTCTGTCTGCGACTCTCCTTTTATTGAAGCTGTTAAATCAATCATCTTTTCACATAGCACCAAACATGACCTCTCTGCCTCAAGTTTTAATTATTTACACGAGTCAATCGTCAGCAACCTAGTCGAATATGCAGTAAAAAATGACTACGATTACAATACAGACAACAATCTTCTAGATTTAATTTCAAAACTAGTCGTTTTGGTCCTGATGAAAATTAATGATCTCACAGATTTGGACCGTGTTCCCAGTGGAATGAATGATGAAATCTTTCAAGCTGTCTTCAAATTGCGAGGCAAGTTACTGTCTTCCAGTACAGAATTAGAAGTTGTCTCTCATGAGCCGGAAGAGCCAGACAGCGATCGAGAAGACCCTCACGATGAAGTAAATCTACACCAAGGTGTTATCGAACCACCTCCGATTGAATCATCAACATATACTTTCTTTGCTGAGAAACAGTTCGTAGACCGTTGCAGTACAATTTTAGAACGATGCTACTTTTTTATCGTAGCTATTCAACCACTAGCAAGAAAAACTCACAATCAAGAGACCTGTCGAACTCTGTGTAATACTTGTATTAGTTTCTTGCTAGACGAGCCCTATGATGATATAGCATTAACTCCATGGAGCGAAGTATCAAAGGGGTGGAGTACCAAAATTGGCAATGTAGTCGCAGGATTAAAAGAGCAGTGCTCACGGGCAAAAGTTAGACTGTCAGCTTTGAAACAGATTTACTCCTTGCTCCAAGAACCAAGTGAAGTTAAAGATGCTAACGGAGAAAACTTAAAACTACTTAATTGTGTGTACGAACAGTATCTATGCGGCTGTTTTGGATTCACGAGTGACTCTTCATCGTGTATTACACATTTACACCATTATTATCATTCTATCAAAACTGCACCAACAGTAATTAAGAAAGAAATTCGGTTGGTTGTCCATGAAATATACTCTCTTCTTGTCAAATCCTTGGAGGCCGGCATGCAGTATTTGATGTTCTATTCGCTGGACGATTCTAAAGAAGTGCAATTGCAGGTGCTAACTGTTTTTGCTTTAAGCATGCACTACTCGGCGGAAGATGTTGTTCATGCAGTTAAGTGTGGTATTTTGCCTCTAATCCTAGAACTTTCAAATTATGTCTTTTGCCTGGATCACCAGTCTGTGCTCGTGCAAAGCTCATCTCAACTTTTGCGAATCATTTCTACAGCTTGTAGTATGTTTGCTGATGAATTGGACACAACAACCAAGAAGAAGATTGTTGAACACTTTGAAACTCTCCTTGCGTTGACTTCTCCTGAATTGATCAGTGAAGAGGATTGTCAGCCCTACAAGGATGAAAACTTTGCCCTTCCGTGTAGTAACTCAGGCCTCTTGATTGGATTATGCAGCAATTTCTATCCAGCCAACGTAGATGAGAAAAATTTAGGAGAGTTCCTCTCTTTCTTGAAGAAAATTCTGAAGAACAAATCAATGCTTACATTTTTTGCAACTCCGAAGTGGATCCATGGGCTTGTGAATATATTAAGCATGTCACCTTTCAATCTACCGAAGGTTGAGGCTCTGCGACCCAAGCTTTTGGCAATAGACCTCTTGTCTATCATATTACCTTTTTCTGGGGAGGACTTTTGCCGTGAGAAAATCATAGACAAACTTCTAACTGAACTGTCTGCTAACTTGTGGATCATACCTGAGAGCGTCTCTTCTCAGACAGCATTGAAACGTGAAATGGAGCTTGATAAGGAGCTAGAAAAATTGTCCTCACCCAATGGGCTCTTAACTTTTAACGAAGATAATATTCCTATTTTAGACATAGCTTTTGATGCAGATAAGTGCCTAAGTTGCAATGTTGAATCAAATCAAACACTTGTCCACTGCACAGGAGGTAGAGGCTATGGATTAACCAATGTTTCCTTTTCGTCAGGATGCTATTCCTGGAAGTTTCTAATTGTTAAAGAGCACAAAGGCAATGAGGGGACTTGTGTAGGTATATCAAAATGGCCAGTAAAAGACTTCAATCATCGTACAACAACTGATATGTGGTTGTACCGTGCGTACAGTGGACATCTTTATCACGGTGGAGAGTTGGCTTTTACCCTGCCAAGCTTTACTCAAGGAGATTACATTGTTGCTGTGCTGGACATGGATGCCAAAACTCTTAGCTTTGGGAAAAATGGTGCGGAGCCAATTTTAGCCTTTGTAGATATCGACACAACAGCTGAACTTCATCCATGCGTCATTTTCTATTCAACAAATCCTGGTGAAAAGGTAAGCTACATGGTTTACTTACCCTTTCTGAAAGAAAAAATTAGTAACTCATAGAAGTCAATAAAAAAAAAAAATAAAGAAATATGTACTTCTCATTTAATAAGGTCATAATTTTGCTATGATCATTATACAACTGAAAAAATTTATTTTATTGACAAAGCTAAAGTAACTATAATTTTCGTTTTTATTTTGACACATTTTGAAATCTAGCAGTAAAACAAAATTTCGTAAATTTTTCCATGTATCTTCTTGAGTTGACGAAAAGCATTAGAATGTTGCACGTACATGTGACCAACAAGTAACTACTTTTCTCGGCTGCACACTTGCCCAGTCCATATCCTTCTAGTTTCTTTGCACTTAATTTCAAACTCTATTTAATTTTTGAAATCTGACATTTTTTCTTCCACAGGTGAAACTCACGGATATGCAAGTAAGAGGCTCACCATTGGAACTATCAGCCGGAGATCCCCAGTGTGCGCCAACCCCAGTTCTCATGGTGGAAGCGTACATATCTCTCATTCGCTCCCTGCATGAATGCGACTCCTGGACCCAGTGCATTAACAACAGTCTTGTAGAGCGTTTAAATAAAGTGAAAGAGACTCTGGCTGAAGAAAAATTGGACAGAGGCGTAAGGACAGAACCTGATGTATCTGAACTTGAGGGAGAAAAGAGCGAAAAGCAGAGGGACATCAACTTATCAAAGTTATGTAAAGATGTCTGGCCTGCACTGGCTGTGATCGGAGATGTTGACAGAGGTCTCAGAGTCGGTGGTAAGTGCATTCACAAGTCCAGTAAACGAACTGGAACCATCCTTGGAACTGTGAAACAAGGCATTTTGACAGTCAACGTCCTGTGGGATGAACCAGAGGGTGGGGTAACTGATGTTCCTTTTAATTATCTGGAGCCTGTTCCGTGCAATCCTTTTAACATCCATAAATTCCCGAAGCTTACTGCAGAAACGTTGCTGGATCTTGCGAAAATAAGTGGTCTGACAAATGAAGTACCTCTGCCTACCTGTGATATTGACCCTGAGGAACTTGAATTGTTGAACAAGACAACAGATGTAACGAAGACTGCTAAATCTCCGCTACCTATTCAGAAATCTGTGGAGAGGCTCAGTGCTCAAATGGTAACCAACATAATTGATGAAGTCACGCAGCAACGCGGCAATTTCGTCGATCTGCTTCGATCGCCTGCCCCAGCTGCTCTTCCTCAGCCATGCAGTGAAGAGTTAGTCAAAAAGTCAGTCGCTGTTAAGTCTGCAGAATTAAAGCTTTTAGAATACGAAGATAAATTGATAAAATTTTCATTTCTACAGACAGCAGCTATGAAAACATTAACAATTTTAATCAACTCTAACCTATTGGCAGAACTACTGTTAGTACCGAAATTAGGTGTTCATGTTGAAAAAGACACAGCCCAGCCACTGGAGCCATCAGAAAAAGAAAGTTCCTCAGATGCTCTTCTGAAAGATGCTTTGAAAACGATTTTCCAATGTATCACTGAAAAAAGTATAGAGCCGTGCTCTATTAGAAATTTAGTTCCTTTAAGCGAGTTGGAACGCGTGTTTAGTATTTTGCACAGCACTCATGTCAAAGTTAAAGTTGAAAAAATGCACCGTATCAGCGAGTTGGAGTCCCGCATCAAAGTTCTGAGGCAGAGTAACTCGTCAACAATTTTTGAGTCTGCTTTATCATCAAATTCATCCAGCTACAATCTACCCAGTTCTTCCAAATCTCGTGGCAGAGGTCATTTTTTTAGTCACCAAAACGCACCGCCAAGTGTTGCACAAACCCCTGCCTCATTGACAAAAATGGCTAAAATGCGGGGCAATCCTCTGTTACACTATTTATTCAATCATCCAATTGCCGCAAATCTACCCAAGCCTATTATTCCTCACTTGCAAGAAATGGGATTCTCTCTGAAACACATCATGAAAGCAGCCTACGCACTGAGAAACAGCCTCAGCATCTCAGTCTCTGTGTCTCAGTCGCCAGCCAAAATCATCAGTAAGCTTGCTACATGGATGATCGAGCATCCTTTAACAGAACTTGAAGCCCAAAGCTCAACAGCAACAAACGCCAGAGCCTCTAGTGCAGAGCCAGAAACCATGTACAATGACTTCTTCGACAATAATCCTCCCGATAGTAGCGTTCGCTCAGTCTTAAGTGCATATGCCAAAGCAAGAAATGAATTAACCTCAGAATTGTGGACTTTCCTCCAGTCTGAGAGAAACACAGAAAGAGAAAGAGAACAAGTCTGTGGTAATGAACAACCTTTGTACTCGCAAGTCGGTTCTAGCTTCATAGACTCACCCACCACTAGCGGACTGGACAATCTCAATAAACTTGATGTACGGTCTTTGGTGTGTCTCCTTTGCTCTGAAACATTTCCTACCTTGTCGCTGCTAAAAGAACACTTTTTGACTCTACACCAAGGATGCAACATGCCTCTAGGTCTATCAAGATGCGGGAAAATAGTATGCAATTGGTATACTCTTTGCAAAAGCTGTCGGATCAAATACAGTGGCAGCCTTTACGATCTTCTCTCCGATGACAGTGTCGAAGCGCAAGGTAAAAGTCCACACACACTATTTTGCTTCATGACAGAGAAAAAAAGCTTTCTAGTATTCACACATTGTTTTTGCTTACCTGGGTGATGAGAATAACGTAAGGAAAATTGGGGAAAACATAGGAACTTAATGCACATTAAATCTGATCTCTGATTATTTTGCTCTTATCAAAATATGCCTGAGATGCTAACTTATTACCAAAAAAGTAAAGGGATTTTTTTCATTTTAAGTAATTATGTTTGACAATTTAAGTGATGCAAATGATGTCAAAAAATTTAGAAAAATCTAAGAAATTCATTTGGATCAAATCTGGCCCTCTAAATGTTCTTTACGCCATCAACTGTCTTTGTCGGTGCTTTGTCGTTTAAAACCTACTGATATTTTTGTAATTTTGCAGTCTGGTTGATGAAATTAAAATCAGTAAAATGAATAAAAAATCGTTCATGAAATTTTCACCTATTAGCTGCTTTTACAGGAAGTCCATTTGAGGAGGAAAAAATCCCTAATCTCTACATATTTATGATCACATGTTTTCGCAGTCGTGAACCATAAAATTACTCAATTTCAAGTAACACTCTTTTAATCCAATAAAATCTCTTTTTCCAGAAATGTCAGGGGCTAATTTAGAAAATGTACCAGATGGGCATAATTTGGACGAAGCCATCTCGAAGGTGTCCCTTTCTGTCCCTGAGGTGATTCTGTTCAAAGGCCCTGATGAGCTTGGTGCCAAATCGGTAGCTACAGTTCCAGAATCTTGGGGTCAAGGCTCAACAACCAGTCATGAAAATCAATCCTCTGCAACATATGCCGACAAACACAAATCGCTCGGGGAGCAGGCTGCCCTCTTGTCAACAATGACCAAAGATCGAGTTGCAGTTTTGAAGAAAATGTTAAAAATTCTTCTCATTTCTCTCTCAAGGACTGCAATAATGAATATCCTCTCATATCTCTCTGTCAGGTATCTACTCAATTTGACAAGTAATTTTCATCAATCTAATCATTACCACTGTCCTTTATTTCCCAGTGTAAATGATCGTATTTTAAAGTTTATCCATGTGTTCTTTGTTCTATATTATTTTTTCCATTGAAAATTTTGACAATAAGTCTTGATTTTTTTTCTATTTCGATTTTAGACCTTTTCCCCTGGTTGTGTCCTGGTTTACATATATGCTGATATATGGTCAATAGAAAAATAACTTAATATCAGACTGCTCAGCTCTTTCCTTGTCACTGTTATTTTTTTCAATCAGTCTATTGTTGCCCTAATTCAGTTGGTAATAACTGCTGAAAATTTTCTCTCTCACTTTTCAGTTGCTCAACATGCAATTTAGCGGATGGCCTGAAATCAATAGGACTGTCTGATGTCAGGAAGGTCATTCGTTTGATGAGTCTGTTAGCTTTGGGGCGAATCGAGCTGTCACCTGTCTCAGAATCCAGCACTGCTAAGTCATTCAATCCAGTCTCATCAGTCATATTTAAAACTGTATCAACAACTAGTAGTTCACTAAAAGTCTCCTCGTCTTATTTGGGACACTTATCGAACGCTATCGCTGCTTTAGCACAGTCAGACCCTGATGCCTCCAAGATGATCGTCTCTATGTGCGCTCAAGTATGTTCACTCTCTCTAAAGATTAAATGAAGGATTATGTTCCATGATACTGTCTTCCATTGTGGGAATTTATTTTTTGAGATGCAACAAAGTGAAATTTGAAAAGGATTAGTGGTTTAAAGAAAAATTTAACAAAAAACTAAAGTGCTATATATAATGTCTTGAATTTTTAAGTTATTTTTATTATTATTTATTTTGATTATTGAATTTGTCAATAGAGTTGCAAAATCCGTCATTTACAATCTATTCTCAGTTTCGCCTTCGTTACTACCTTTTTTCGATGATAATGCAAGTACCTACAAATTACTCACCTCTCATTTACTGTGGATTTTTTCTCTCTCTTTCTGGTTTTATTTTTTACTGTTACATCAAACTTCCAATCACATAACTGGACATGGTGTTATTAAGACTCGGGATTATCCAGACCTATTTGGCAATTGCGCATGCCTGAAACGCACTGAAAACGTGATACCCAGTGTTTCTAATGTTATGTCTTAGTACAAAAGTTCAATCCATTTTCAATCAAGTTAACCATGGCTTGCGATCTAAAATTTTAATATTTGTTTATAATTGATCTCTTCTGAAATTATCAGAACCAGTCCAGTCCCAATCATTCGATATATTTAAAGAGTTTTGCGTGTATCTTAATGAAATTTATTGCTGTTTATCTCTATTGAGATGATATATTTTCACCCTTTGTATTTAAAATATTTTCCCCCATGTTTATCAAAAATTCGAAGTTGGTGTTAAATGAGATCTTATTTCATGATAATTTTTTTCTGCAGGATTTGCTGAATGTTGCATCTGGTGGCGCTGAGATTACCTTTAAAGTTACACAGGCTCTTGTCTCGCTGTTGACGTCACATGGTGGTCATTCACTCAGTGACAGTGAGGAGAAAGTACCTCTGAGTCCAACAGACAAACATGTTGGACCTCTGCTCCTTCCCAATGCGCTTGCCATGTGCATTCTCTCCCAGCGCTTGAGTCCTGACCACCGACAGTGGGCTGCAGTGCAGTTGGTAAGGCCTATTTCTTATCAAAATATAAGCCAATCACAAAATTTAAGATCTTCATCGGTTTTACTTGATTAAAGTCAATCATCTTTGCTGTTTGTTTTATACATATATGTTAAGCTATTAAATTCTTTCCCCTATCATGAAAGTTGCAAAATTAAAAGTTTGAGTAAATAAAAACCAGTAGATCTGAAACTGTTGGTCAGTTTTCCTTTGAAAAAATAAAAAATGAGTGGAGACTTACAACCTCTAAATCTGAGGTACTTATTTTTTGACCCTTATCATTGATATAACAGTAAAATTATGCTTTCTCCAAATCAAATCCCAGAAACGTCGATTAATTTTTCTAGATCACATTCATTGTACAAATAATTTAAATTCACTTTGTGTGATCATCAGGTCAAATGCATCGGCAACAAATCAGTTTCCGGCTCCAATTATTTCTCTGAATCGCTGAACTTGGTTGATTTGTGTGGAGCTATCGACAGTTGTGATGTGCGCCCATTGCAAGGGCATGACAATCGAGTAAGTTGTGTTTTATACCACGAAAGTCGGAATCTGATGGCAACGTGTGGCTACGATAGCACGGTCCGAGTCTGGAGTTTCCCAAATCCGAGTTTAGAACGTACGCTTGTCTTCTACAAGTCAGACAACCATTACGGCAGTGAGTTGCATGGTGAGCAAGTATGTTGTCTCAGCTGGTCGCCCTCCGGAGACTACATCGCAGCATCCATGGAGAATACCATCAACATTTGGCACCTACCAGGTACCCATGATTCCATATAATTTTTGGAAAAAGACAAATTTTATGAGAAAAGATCAGAGAAGTTAGGTATTAATACATTAAAATGAAATGAAAATTCGATTGGACATTCAATATTGCAGTTAAAGTCGCTTCCAGATTTTTTATTTAATATTTACTTGTAGTTAAAAATCTCCTGAGGAAAAAAGGGATTTTGGAGGGGCTCTTTGCAGACCAAATTCGTGAAGAGTGGGGATTTACAGAGATCAAGGATAAAAGTTTACATGAAGGGGAAAAAAACAAAAATAAGTAAATAAAATAAAACATTTAAACTTACTATTTACTTATTGTTAATGGATTCCTGTTGTAGAATTGGTAACATCCTTGTCTTTTCTCTATATCTTCAACTTTGCACTAACTCTCATGGTATTTCTCAAGTTTTTTTGTCAAGAACATAATGTCGCAAGCAAGCAGAAGATAGTACATACATATTTGCTGTTGTCTTGCCTAACACAGAACCTATAAGTCCCTTGTTTTATAGCAAGGTAAATTCCATTGATTTTTAATTACCCAAATGATTTCGAAGAGTTTTTTGGATGCAATCTTGAAGACTGGAGGACTTTCATACTGAAATTCCAAGTTCAAAATCCTTTTGTTTCATTTTCTCAAAACTTCATCTTTGGAGTTACCACTTTATTTGGTAAGATCACATAATTAGTTTAATCGTCTCTCCTATCTGACTTGTTTGGTATTAATGTTCCAGAAACTTGGAAGTTTGGTGAAAATAGTCTCATAGATATCCACGAGACATGGATCACAGCTCTTTGCTGGCCACGAGAATGTTCATCCTCATCTGATGAATCGCTCATTGTAGGAAGAGCCAATGGTTCACTGGCTTACATTTCCGTGTCTTGTGGATCTTTCAGTAAAAGTGACTTACCCCAGTTGACGCAACAAGGTGCGTCAGTCACTCACATCTCATGGTTCTCAGATGAGCAGCACTTTGCTGTGGCTTTCAGTGATGGAACAGTCAAGTTTGCTCAGAAACAGAACAATTTTGAACCGATTTCAATTATGGCACATCAGGTTTGTACTTCCTTGTTTATTCCTTGTTTCCATTTTAAATGTCCGTGTTCAGATTAGAAGAAACCAGAAATGATACTATTCTCCAAATTATTATAAATTTTGTAACGAAAATTTCTTATGGGAGTCTACAGGTAAAAAAATTTCTGAAAATAATGAAAATTACATTTCTGAGGCAAATTTTCCTACCGGANGGGGGGGGGGGGGGTTTCCAGACCCTCTGGACTGAGGACTTTCCTATTTGAAAACTTGCTCCAGTAAATGTATCGATCAGCTGAAATTTACAATGATGGTCATTTCTTGAAATATTAGCTGTGATAAGTTAAAAAAAACGATTTTGGCGTTGGCCCTTATGAAAAAATAGTTTAAAAATACCATGTATAGGCACGAACATCAGCATGTTCATGTTCCATAACTCCTCTATTGTTTAATCTCTTTCAATCAACCCTAATTTATTTTTCTTACATCAAGAACTAATTATCTCTGTATGAGCATTGAGACTTTGACACAACATTTCTCTTCTTTTTTTTTATGTTTGAACTTCTACCTTTGGTTGAGGATTAGTTTGCTAATGTCTCATTTTCAAATTCTTTCAGAGTGCCATATCTTGCTTCCAATGGTGTCCTGACGGTGTCTTGCTGGCAACATGCGGGACAGATGACCGTTGTTGCCGCCTTTGGAAGAAACAACAAGACAAGGATGAGTGGCATTGTGTCCATTCTCTTGTCAGCTCACAGGACCCTACTTCATTGACCTGGTCGCCAGTTGTCGGTAAATGATTAAATCTTCTCCTAATTTTTAGTTAACATAATTTTTATAAGCCTAACCCTACATATATGGTTATTTTTGTGGCCGTTCCTTAAACGGTTCCATTTCTTGGGAAAGTCTCATTTCGTTTAATTGGTGATTAAAAGAAGTGTAAGGAAATCTTGAACAAAGCATCTTTAAAAGGACAACTTTGGTGAAGCTTTAGCTCAATCGAACACTATAACATGGAAAATGCATTCTAAAGCGACATTTTTCTCGGCAACTTGATGCAATTTCAGATTTGATCATTCTGACAGGTGCACCACAGTTGGACTCCCAATTCTCAAATGGAAGACAGCAACTGCTTGTCTATGTCATTTCTCCTCTGCTCTCCTTAAATCCTTAAATTTACGCCATAATCAATGTAATTTTTTTGTTTCTTTCAGGGCGACCGTATCCCTATGTATTATGCATCGGGACTGTTATGGGTTTAATAAACATATGGCTTGTACCAGATCATCCTAGTTCTTGTGAAGAGGCATTGAATCAAGAAATCTTGCCCATCAAATTACTGCATAGCGTTCAGGGTCATCTATATAATCCTGTAATTTCGCTTCTTGTGGATCACACTGGCGAACTGCTGGCATCAGGCTGTCAGAAAGGCCCC
This sequence comes from Bemisia tabaci, assembly GCF_001854935.1. Taxonomy (NCBI): domain Eukaryota; kingdom Metazoa; phylum Arthropoda; class Insecta; order Hemiptera; family Aleyrodidae; genus Bemisia; species Bemisia tabaci. The sequence goes on from NW_017553907.1 coordinate 3,581,863, forward strand.
AGTGGTGTTGTTTACATCTGGTCTTTGCAGGATGGCACCCTTCTCAATACTCATACCGGCTCAGGTGGAGTTCAAAGTCTTGCGTGGCTAGCAGACTACGGACTTGCAGCTTGTTTCGCACGTTCAAAAGATATCAATCTAGTCGAGTTCAATACTCACAATTACCACAATGACCGAGTTCTAGCAGCATGTCGAAATGCATTGTTGAAGCAGGACATTTACGGCCTTGACTCAGCTCCATGTTTGCGGAAACTGTTCCAAAATTTGCCATCGATTATTCTTCAACAGTATCAGTATGAGAAGCCACATGTTGTGAACGGAGAGCAACTTGTATTCAGCGACTATTTGAAGTGCCTTGTGACATTAGCCTTGTCATTACACCTGGAAAACATTCTTTGCTCTCCAGAATCACCACCAAATGATTTTAACGGGGATATCAATCCGGACTGGGCATGGTTGCACACGTTGAGTGTCGCATCAGAAACTGCGGATGCTCTCGTTAATCGAACTCCATTCCCATCTGCATTTCTCAGGCACAAAGTAGACATAGCAAATTCCGAGGAAGATTGGCAAATGGCAATCAACAATGAGAACTGGAGCCTGGAAGCGGACACGCAGCTGATGTGCTGGGCAAAAACGATGCCTCAAGACTGGCAAATTGGTGGCAAGTGTGACACCTATATGTGGGGCTCTGGTCGCTATGGGCAGTTAGCAGAAGCCGGAAGTTGGATCGTGCCATTTTTAGTGGAGTCTTTTTCTAATGCTCAACAAGTAATTTGTGGCTTAAATTGCACGTTCGTGATCGAGCCGAATGGAACGGTTCTGTCTTGCGGAGAGGGAAGTTACGGACGGCTGGGGCAAGGCCACTCAGACGATCTGCATACTCTCAGTATCATATCTGCACTTCAAGGTTTTGTCATTATTGAGTTGGCAACTTCTTGCGGAAGTGATGGACACAGCTTAGCCCTGGCTGAAAGTGGCGAAGTTTTCTCTTGGGGAGATGGTGATTATGGAAAGTTGGGCCATGGTAATAGCGATCGACAAAGAAGACCTCGTCAGATTGAAGCTCTCCAAGGAGAAGACGTTATTCAGGTCAGCTAATATTATTATTTTTTTTTCCGTGTTGAAATGAGTTTTGTATGAGCTAATGATTTTGAAAATAAAGATGGGCTGATTCTATGCTCCACCAACGGTGAATTGCGTACCCAGCCAGTAGCAAAAGTTGGGTTAAGACGGATGGTCAATTTCCATAATTCCTTATAAGAATTTAACGTTTCCAGACTTTGTTCTAATTCAGAAGAAACAGCATACATATTTGCAAACCTGTGTCCTGTATAAAACTTAGGCATCCATCAAGTGAGTTTATAACGAAAATTTTATCGCCAAATCCTTTGTTATAAAAACTCCCATAAGAACCCATATTATTTTCAGGTGTGGAGGTTAGAACCAGAATAGGTACCTCCATCCCCAATCCTCTTTTTGAACAGGCGCCTCATTTTGGCTGTGTTTTTTCAAAGGCTGCCAACAATCTATAGTCTTTATGTAGTTGGTACGAGCATAGTAAGCTATAATGTGCAATTTAGACAGCCATACTTTCTATTTTCAACTGGCATTCCTGAAGGGCGAAAAATTTCATTTAAAAAAAAAAAAATTTTGAAGTTGCATTGGCTGCATGTCTCTTGAATGGTAATTTTATCTCCAGGGGCATGAGAGGCATTACTTATTTCAGAGTGAAAAAAAGAAATGAAAAAGATTGCTTCTACAAGTCACCGAAAAACGACGGCAAGAATTTTTATTTTAGTTTTATGTAGCTTTACTGACCTTTACTTTTATTTTATCAATGACAATGTATCTTACAGGTTGCATGTGGGTTCAAGCACAGTGCAGTAGTAACTGCCGATGGGAAACTCTTCACTTTCGGCAACAGTGACTATGGCCGTCTGGGGCATGGCTCATCAACCAACAAGAATGTTCCAGAGTGGGTCTTATCCTTGCTACATGTTCAAGTTGAGCAAGTTTCTTGTGGCCTAAACCATACTGCATGTGTTGCCAAAGGCGGCAACCGAGTATACACTTTTGGTGATGGCGAATACGGGAAATTAGGTCTGGGGCATACCACTACAAAGTCCACACCTCAGGTATGTCACTTGGACTACATTCTGCAATTATAAACCTTTATTTCCAGCAAAGGTCAGAAACAACGTATGTACCATTAGTTTCCTTATGCACCTAAGTGTTTTTACAAATGAGCCAGAAATTGTTGATCCAAATTGAAAAATGATGTCTATTTGAAGGACAGTACTTATATGCACTTATTTTTTACATCTATACTCCTTCATCCTGAGAATTTTGAGCGGATGCTGTTCTCAAATGACGTTAAGTATTTTAGGAGGAGAGGGAGGGGTCTAAGAGTGCCTGACAAACCCCTTTAAAGGAGGGTAGAAGGAGAAGCAAGGCTTTAATATTGGGAGAGGAGGGAAGGGGATAGAAGTGATCATTGTTTTGAAGTGGAAGACAAGCAATTTTGTGCTGGTCTCGTAAAAATATTTAATTACTCATACAGCAAGACCCCAATTTATCAAATTTCACTGGAGAATTTAATTGTTAAATTCCGAATTCTGTTCATGCAAATTAGCTTGAAGTCCTGGAAGGGACCAAAAGATTGATCTTTTAAATTTCGGAATCTGTCAAATTGCAATATGATTTTAGGTCTTACTGAAGTCATATATTTTGTACTGGGGTTTTTTTTAGCAAATTTATATTGTATTTTTGACCAATTGTGACTGTTTAATTTCTTCCTTCACATTTTTCTCTTTTTTTTTATAGCTGGTTGAGGCCCTTGCAGAAGAAGAGATAAAGAAAGTTTGCTGTGGAACCCAGTTCACAGTGTTTTTAACAACTGATGGGCGGATATTCACTTGTGGTATGGATAAACTTTGCGGACTTCCAGAGAACAGAATCAAAGGAGACTGCAAACCTCAGCAAGTAAGATCTCAGTTATCAATTTCCTTAAAATCTAAATTCAAAGTAAAATTTGTTTTTCAAATTAAAATTAAACATATCAAAGCTCATGGTGAATTTTAAAAATAAAATTTTCTCTTCTGAATTTTTTTAAATATTTTTCCGTACTTCAGTGTGTTAAATTTTAATTTAAGATACAATTTTTAGAAATAATAATCTGAAAAAAATTTTAAGTCAAAAGAGCTATCTAAAGCTTTTTAAAGCTAGGAAACGCATCTCAATAAAATTTACTTCAGAAACACCTATTTTTAAGGTAATTCCTTAATCTTTACCGTCCTATGCACTAAACGCAGTTTAGAATCGTGGGAGTTATGTAAATGTATAATGCCCCTGTATAAAATCTTTGACTCATTATCTCCAGTTATTTGACTTTTAAATCTCAATTAATTTTTTTTCTTCTTTTTCTCCCAGATTACATCTCTAAGCGGTCATTTCTTTGAAGATGTTGTCGTTGGATCAGAACATGCATTGGCTCTTACAAGCAATGGTGAAGTTTTTGCATGGGGAAATAATTCTGATGCTCAACTTGGTCTGGCAACAACTGCTCTAATTCGAGAACCACTTCAGATTACTGATCTCAAAAATAAGAATATCAAACAGGTTGGATGCGTTTTTATGTTATGATCATATTTTAGGGTAAATGACTCTGTTAGCAGAGCAGAGAATTTTTTTTAACATATTGTTACTTCAACAGATAGTGCTAATTTTGAGACCTCACAGTAAGGGTGTAGAAACGTAGCCGTTTGCATGAAAAAATGGGGAAACTAGTAGGCAACAGGACTGAAATTGTGTGTTATTGGAAATAGCGGTGGAATTCCTAAATCTCTGCAGAATTGCGATGAAATTTGCGTATTTATTGCAACATCAGGGAATTTTGTGAATGAAGGACCTAAAAAAAGGTCATAGCTTTGAAAACTTTGGGTAAAAGTGGTTTTCAAAATACGAAGACCCGAAAACTTTCTGCATACCTGATTCATTGAATGTTTGCAAGTATTTTCTCCTAACTTCTTGACCTGACAAAATTTTTTAAGGTACACCTTTTAAGTGCGCAGTGCATGAATTGGCGATCAAAGTTAGTTTTTATGGAATGTTCAAGAGAATTCAAAAGGATCTGGCTGTTATGACCAGAACTCCGAGCTGCAAGCCCTACATTAATCACTTGCTCTCCACAGTCAACTTTTGACAACTTTTGTGGGGGGGAGGGGGGACTTCTACACTTGGGACTGATTTTTTGGGTGAATTTGAGTGAAATCAGATGTTGTCTTTTATACTATATAGTTTGGCTCAGAGAATTTTCTTCAGAGTATTAAAAGTGACACCTGAGAATTCCTGTTTGAAAAATTTTAGACCTAAAGTGATAATTGAAGAAATCCTTAACAGGCTTAATGCCGAAAAATGGGAAATTGAGTTAGACATGGCATTTCATTCTAAGCACCAAGGACAACTTAATGCGTAACAAAGTCACCAACACAAGAATATGTAGAGCGTGTAATGTCTAAAAGACGATCTTAGTGGAATGACTTGCAGCAGTTGTCAGAAATAAAAGTGCAAATAACTCAAAATTAACTTCTTGGCACCTAGCCCTTTACTGAATAAAAGTCCTCTGTTTTCCTGATTCTCATGTGACTTCAGTAAAGGTGATTAGAAATTCTAATATATCTGGAATCAAAGTTATTAAAGAAAATGTATCTGGACCTGTTTCTCAGGTTGTTAATGCATAGTTCCATCTTTTTATTGTGAACATTTTACGTAATTATTTTTGTTTTGTCCAGATTTAAAACACTAATATTCAATTTTTGATTAATTTTAATAGATTTCTACGGGGCGAGCCCACAGTGCGGCATGGACAGCTCCACCATTGCCGAAAAGACATGGTCTTTCAACAAAGCTCCGATTTGGTCTTCCTCCGTCCATTCCTAGTCAATTTGGTTCTTTGCAAAATTTATCCCTGAGTGCCATTCAAACGAGGCTTAAGCTACTCTTTCATTTCTCAGATTCAATGTACTCATGTTGGCGACTTCTTGCTCTCTCATCCTCAGTAAGAATTCTTCCACTTTTTTCTTCTGACCCTACTTGGCAAAATAACAACAGTACATGAATATTTTAGATTGCATCAACTTGAAAATCGTTGACTAGATTTTAAGGCGCTCTCAAAGAAGCTCTTAGAGGAACTGAAATTTTTTTAAGTAGGCGTTTCTTGGTATTGAAAAAAGAACAGTACCTCCTAATACTCTCTAATTAGTGCTATCTAGTCTTGTACTATCTAGTCTAGTACTATCTAGTCTTAATGCTCTTTAAAAATATTTTTTAAAATATTTAAGACAACTAGACAAGTTTAGAGAGAAAACATATTGATAGTGAAACTCCGAAACTATGTATTTTGTTTGCAGTGTTTTAATTTCTCTACCCCAATGTCATTTTCATAAAGAAAAACAAATCAACATCATTCCTTGAAATTTTCCCAGATTTTTTTTCACACAGAGGAGAAAAATTGTGGAAGTCTTAAAGAATATATGTTGAGTAGTTTTCCATTTAAAAAATAAAGTGTGACAGGAAGTCTACAAAGTCAAAACTGTAATGCGAGTTTTGGGGGTTTCACCGTCAATATAGTTCCCATTGTATGCATGTGTGTTTACAGTCATAATTTCACTGAAAAGCTTAAAGCTCCTGCTCTTTAGATGGAGACTGATATTAAGTCTTGACATTGACTTACTTTGAAGACTTTTCACTTAAGCCAAATATTTTGTATGTGTTAATTAAAGGAGTGTGATTGGTGCAATATTTTACCCTATCGATGGTTGATGTCCCCTCATCTGCGTGCATTGCTGGCTCCACGAGTCTACACGTTACCTCTAGTCCGTTGTTTAGGACGCACAATGGTCCAAGGCCGAAATTATGGTCCTCCAGTCACGGTGAGAAGGTTGGCCACGCGCGGCAAACAGCGCACAACGAAACCGATTTTCACACAGATTGCAGCACAAGTTATCAGAATGAAACCAGCTGACCTGCGATTACCATCCAGGGCTTGGAAGGTATACTTTTTGCTTCTATATCTCCTTTTTACATTTTCTTTTGACTTGAGCATGTAATCACTTTTCCAGATTTTCATGTTTTTCTTTTGCCTGTTCAAATCAATATTTTTGTTGAAGAGACGAGTGCTTATGATTGTAAAGTCATATAATGTATTTTATAATTTTAGTTTGAAAATTTTTCGAACCTGCCGGAAGCTCTAAAATTATTGCAACAATTTTCCTCTCTTCAAGAGATTTGCCAGAGTTTTTATTGCTCCTGATTTTGTTTCTCTCTCCTGCTTACACAATCTGGTTCACTTTCAAAGGAGCAATTTTCATTTCAAACTTCTAGAATTTTAAAAAAATTTAATGAGTATTTTGACTTTCTTTTATCAAACATTTTATCCCTCTCTAGGTCAAACTAATTGGTGAAGGTGCAGATGATGCTGGTGGTGTATTTGACGATACTATTACGGAAATGTGCAATGAACTTCTCTCGTTTACGGTTCCTCTCTTAATTCCTACTCCGAATAAGACATCTGAAACTGGTTACAATCAGGATAGATATTTGATCAATCCTCAGCTCAAAAATCTCGACTGGTTCAAATTTCTAGGTAAAAATTTGTTCTTGTATATTTTTCCTTCCTATGTATTTCGAAATTTCGTATCATAAAGAAAGATTTGTGAAAGAACGAAATGTCAATTTGGCAATCACTCCTTGAAGGAGGACACTGCTTTTAGCTTCAAACGTTTTTTCTTGTATACTATCGAGACATGTATTATGTTCTCTCATCTCTTATGTTTATTCGTTACTTAATTCTCCAATGATATTCTGTAATCTTTTTTATTTTTTTATTTTTAGGAATCTTGTTTGGAGTTGCAATACGGACTAAAAAACCCCTAGCTCTACCTCTGTCACCTTTCATTTGGAAGTTGATTGTTAACGAACCAGTATCAATGGCGGATATTGAAGAAAACGACACACTGTATGCTCAAAGTCTAAGAGGCATTAGAGACATCCACTTATCAGGAGTCACAGAGGAAAATTTCCATGAGGTAACTTGGTTCTTATTTTTCTAGAAGTTTTTTCCAGCGCTGTCTGTCTGATTTCTTTAGTACAATTGCTGCTAAAATCTCTGTAATGAATGGAAGTCAACAAAGCCAGCAGGAATTAAAAAAATCCAATTTAAACCAGATTACAAAATAATTATAGATAATTTCATGAAAGTCTATGATTTGTAAACTTTAGACCTCTCTAGTCCTCGCTAATTGCAATGTTTATTTTCTATTAAAGGTAATTCCACTAGAATGTTTTGAAGGCGTTAGTTGGACAGGTCAGCTTCTCCCAATAGTTGCAGCTGGTCGAAGCATCCCTCTAACCTTCCGTAATAGGTTACAGTATGTAGAGCAGGCTGTGCAATTCCGTCTACATGAAATGGACCTCCAAATAGCAGCCATTCGGGAGGGCATGTCATGGATCATTCCTGTCCCACTACTTTCTCTCATCACTTGCACTCACATTGAACAGCTAGTCTGTGGTCTGCCGCATATCTCAATCCATTTACTGAAAAAAATTGTCAGGTATGTTTAATCTTAATTATCAAAAGCTTGCAGAAATGAAACTCAGAATCGCTTGCGTTTTTTAACCCCCAGCGGCCAGATGAAAAAAGTTCATAACCGTAGCTAGTGGTGTGGAAAATCAATTTTGGCCCAGCTCTTTTGGTTGCAAATTTAAAGATACAATCAAGATAAAATTGAGCTTTTCATTTTGAAATTGAACAATATTTTACGTGTAAAATGTAATGAAATGGTTTCCCAAGTGGATTGCATTTCGCAAAAAGGAACCAAGAACATTCCAATGTTGCTAGAATTGCGCTCCTCGCATTCTATGTAATAAAATTACTGAAATTGTGCAAAAAAGTAAATTTACAGAGATAATTTTCATCCTGAATCTATAATTTATTGGGAGTAAAGGTAAAACTTGTTTAAGGGATCAATTTATATTTGCAAGGTAAAAACAATTACACAATTTTAGCAACATTGGTTCCTTTTTGAAAAATGCAATCCAAGTGATCTGAAAAAGAGTAGATTTCTCAAATTTTCAGTCTATACTTTTTTAAGGGAGCCTAAAGTACACTTATCTAATCAAAACCCTAAATATTACTGCTATCTCATTTACACCTGGTGGATGATTTGCTTCTTGTATAATATCTTTGATAAAACTATAACACAAATTCATAGCAGGAAACAGAGTAGTTTTTCATATTTTGCGTGAATTTTAAGTGCAGGAATAGGTGACTGGAGACCTCCATATAGCAATTCCATCTGTACGTTCCTGGGGCTCATGGATTTAGTAAAGCCAATTTTCAACCAGTTTTGAAATGATTGAAGTTTTATTAGAATGCATTGAGCTTTTATTCAGTAAATGTACTTACAGCAGACGTTTGTAGTCCATTTCTTAGCCAGTTAGAAGTTGTTTCTTTTGAGATACTTTGATTTTAATGCCTCTTTCAAAATAATGAAATTCCAATTCTTAGAAAATCTCTTACATTTTTAATCCACCATTTTTCAGATATCGGGACCTCGATGAAACAAACATTCTAGTTCAGTGGCTATGGCAAGTGCTAGAAAGTTTCTCAGATATGGAGCGGGTTCTGTTTATGCGCTTTGTCTCAGGACGTTCTCGACTTCCTGCCAACATGGCTGATTTATCCCAGAGATTCCAGGTCAGTACTATCATATTTTTTTATACTCTTTCTTTAATGGGTGATTTCATGATAAAAGGAATAGTCATGTTGCCATTGGTTATAAACAACTTCGGGCAAAACGATTAAAAACCAAGTTGATAAATTAATAGAAATGATGTCCCTGAACTTATCTATGCTAAAAAGTTCAGGAAAAAACCAGGAACGATAGGCATAGGCCTATCAGGCATTATCAGGCATTAGAGAGTCTAAATTTCTATTTTTTTTTTTTTAAATTCATCCCTTTCCTGTTGTAGGAAATAGACAATTATCAGGATAAAAATTAAGGAGATTTCAATGCTTTTTTTGTTTCAGATTGTGAAAGTAGACCGTGCCTGCGATGGTCTGCCTACCGCTCAAACTTGTTTTTTCCAACTAAGGTTACCACCATACTCGAGTCCAGACATTCTTGCAGAGAAATTGCGTTATGCTATCAATAATTGTCGATGCATCGATATGGACAATTACATGCTAACAAGGAATGCCGATCAGGGCTCTGATGAAGAATATTAATGTGAAATTTCTCTCTCCTCCCATTTTTTTACTCAACAATGAGACTGATTTTTATCATGACTCGGATATTTGTCTTGTTTTTTTGTTGTTTAATCTTGACAAAGTCTTCTTATTTTATTCTGCGGCTGTTGAAATTTTGTTTCGCTCTGGGAAACCAGAGGATTTGATAGATTTTTATAAAAAAGTTTTGTTCATGTTTTCTCCTTATCTGTGAAAATATCATTGTTTCGATAATAATGATTTTATGCTATATTTTGTTAAATATATGTCTGTTCATATTTGTTAGAAACGTCTTCAGTATTTTCATAAGTACTAATTTTACCCAGAGCTAAATATCTGTTTCTGAAAGGAAGATTCATCCAGTATTCAGGATGCTGTGCTGGTATCCTCCTCTGTGGAATGTTCCCTGTTATCTATCCCCGATAAAATTTAAATCATCCAATTTTTCAATCCATCTTTTACTGCTAGGTAATATTTTGACCCTAAAAAAGCTAATGCAATCTTCTCTTAAGAGAAAAAAATACATATGGTGATTTTATCTTGCAATGAAGCCATTTTTTTAGTCGTTGTGGTTAGTGAATGTCTTGCATTGAAAACTGCATAACTCAGAAAAAATGAAAATTCTGTATTATTGCAGACAGTTTGTTAAGAAGGTCCTCATGCAGCTTTTTTTTGTTATGTCTTTTTTCAAAACAATTTTTTAAATTTCACATTGGAAAGACCGACAGACCGACACAAATTCCTGCTTCAAAAAGTGCCCAACTGAAAGGTTTATAAATGTTTATATTATCCTGTTAAGCCCAATTTGCATGGTTTGAGTTTTCATTCAACTTTCTTCCCAACTTTATCGGATGAAAATCTTTATTTGTGTCAGAGTGTTTTCAATTGTTTCAATTTTGTCAGAGGAGAATTTGGATGAAAAATTGAACCTTACAAATCGGGCCTTATAGGACCATAAAGTTTCATATTTTTGGCTACTGGGCTCCTCTTGGGAACTGATTATTTGGCGTTAAAAACACTTCTCATACCCCAAAAATTTTTGGCTTAACTTGGTCTTTCCCATACTCTGGAAGTTCTTTTTTTCTGAGTGTACAGAGCAATAAAAGCTACTCAAGTACTCTTGCCATTGCTTATATTTTCTATGCAGTTCCTCTTTTTGTGTAAAGGAAAAGACATCCAGCTTTTCAATGAAGCAGGTCTACTATAACTTGCCATAATTCCTGCTGGAAACTAGGAATCGGAACTAATAATCACTTTCAAAATAACTGTTCCTCCCCACCGATATTTTTTGCCTCTAGGCAATTGCCTCAATTGATGTTCATTGGCCACTCTGGCATACTGATGTCCTCTTAGTCATGAAACGGACTCAATAGACAAAGTAGTTACACTGTCCTAGTCCTCAAACTGTTTTAAGAAACAGTCTATAGGAAGTAGTCATGATGAGCCACTTTGGGTAAGGGGGGAGGGGGGATTGTTCCTGACCCCAAGATTAAACAATTGAGCCCCTCGCATGAAACGTGCTTAAGTAAGTTTCGCCATGGCAAAGCAATCACCACGGTACCCGCAAAGGAATAAGGTGTTTATTCAATGGCAAAACCTTACAATAATTTATTCCATGGCAGAACTGACTGTAGAAAGATCAAAATAAATAAAATTGACAATTGAGTAAGAGAAACGGCAACATTGACACCATGATTTAGTCACAAGAGAGCGCTGTTGCTGTTTGCCCCTACCCCTCTCACCCTCACTGAGTCCTTTCCCTCTTTCCCTCATCATTGGACAATTATTATCCCTCCCCTCCCCTTCCAGTCAAGGGCTTAATCAGCAGATCACGTGACCACAACAAAGAATCTTATCACCTTTGTTTGCTGTCTAGCGTTGTGTTTGACTGACCAAGTTCGGCCGTGATAAAATTACGTCTAACGGCCTTTGTATCTCATTACGTTCCTACTTACGCGTTTAGTGCCATCTCGAACAAACTTCCAATCGACTTGAAACTTGAACTCAAGTCCTCATTCCTCATCAAAGCTTCATCATCTGTGGACGGACCGGTTCTCAGTCAACTGCGTAATTTCATCTTACTCGTAAGTTTAACGTGCTCTTTTTTATCGATAACACCTCACGAAACTTCTCTCCCTTAAACTCCCTCAAATATTAGCGTTTAATTATTTTTATTGTGTGCAACAGGCCAGAAGCAGGAACTTTCATACCTCCAAACCATCCTGGTGTGTGAGAGTCTTTTTCCTTTGTCCTTTCTTCTAATCTCACATCTTCAATCTTACTCTTTAAGCTGTTAAATTTCACTCACCTTATAAATTGCAAAGCTTTTTATTTTTTTTCATTTATGGGCTTATTATGATCACCATCACAGACTCATGTTCAATCGCCATCAGTGTAGGATTCTGACTGTGGTCTTTGTCTGAGCCATTACTTTTTCCTCGACACTCTTTTCTGAGATTGATCTTCCATTGTTAAAGAAACCACTCCGGGCTGGTTCCATGAAAGTCTAGCATGAAAAATGCCTGATCTGACGTAGTTCTTAACTGTGTACTGTACGATTACAGTGGCCTGTTAAGAGCTGATGCTTGCTTTTGAGGTTCAGAAACCAGATCCTTTTGATTTGACAGAAATCTATTCTAATCCTTTTATGTGAGTAAAGTCCTTAAAGCTTCCATAAGTTTACCAAGAGCTGTATTTATGATTTTTTGCCTATGGGCTCAGCTCTTAGGTAACGCTTTCCCTTAAGCTGACCCTCATGTGCCTTACTGGATGGAAAGTGGGCCCGAGTTTGAACCAACGTAATGCTTTTTTCATAAAGTGCTTGATTTATTTAATTTATCAATGTTAATTTCATCTCTACATTCAACCTTCTCATTACCTATTGGTTTTTTGTTTTCATTAATAGGACCAGTGGTTCAAGCCAGAATGCAGCCAACTATAATACTCCTAGCAGCTCTGCTGCCTGCAATCTTAGCTGTTACCTCAAATGATGTTGTTCACGAAGAATTTGAGCAATTTAAGGTATACCAATCATTTCTCTCGCCCTCATGAGCGTTCTTCACTTTTATCCTGTACTTACAAAAAAATTTATTCGCTGATTGGATAATGAATATGGGGCCTTTGAGGACAAGTGGGATAAGTGCAAGTTTCAAAATTGCATGGAGATTTATGTTGAAAAGTCCAAATTCACTTTTAAATTCTGAATTGGATTTTAGTGATGAATTTCTCATTACATCTTATGTCTTATATCTATTATCTTATGTCTTATATATTATCTTAGTTTTAGTTCAAATCATCAATATCTCAATTTTTCAAAAATTGCACTTACCTACCCTCCAACCTATCCCATTTGTCTTCCAAGCCCCTCTTATTAACCTTCAGGAACTGAAGATCGACAGCAAACTGTTTTGAATTTATTCTTTCTTAGCTTATGGCCTCTTGGCATTTTTTTTTTCTTGGAACTACATCCATTTTGACTTTAAGCCCTATCATGCATGTATTCTAATGGATCTCAGGGTTTACATCAGAATAGATAGGTAGGCACTGTTCCTTGTGATTTAAACACGTCCTTATGATGCTTTGTTAATTTAGTTGAATGTTCGAATTTTTTTTAAAAGAGTGAAAGACAACAGTTTTAGAATGATCGGGCTGTTTTAAAATATTTGTTTATAAAAATAATATAAAAATTTAGTTTGTAGCAAAATTTGGTACCTAAGTTAATAAGAAAAATATTTGTTTTGTAACTTGATGGTGAAATTTGCAAAGTATTAAAATTCAAAATACCAGAAGTTAAAATGTTTCTCACTTACCTAGTTTGATGCTTCTCTCATAATTTGCGACACCCTGTATATTGCATGGTGCATGCATGTACTCATGTACTTCTAAATCAAACTCTGATTTTTTAGATGGCGCACGGCAAGAAGTACAACAATGATATCGAGGAAGGCTTCAGGCTGAAAATTTTCATGGAGAACAAGCATAAAATTGCAAAGCACAACCAGAGGCATGAACGAGGAGAAGTCTCCTACAAACTAGCCATGAACCACTTTGGAGATATGGTATGTATGCCAGTCCATCCATTTCATTTTCTATGTCTACCCTAGTAACAGTGGCTGTTGAGAAAAGTTGTGAAAAACTCATAACCACTTTAAAATTACGAAAAAAAATTCGTGAGAAATTCGTACGAGGAAACCCTTTTTGGGGATTTATTTACATTAAATTGAATACAAATTTTAACTAAATTTTAAGTAAAATTTTCAGGCTTCCCCTGAGGGAAAAAAGTGGTAAACAGAAAAGTATACTTAAAAAAGAAAAGTTGCAGCCCATAAAAATTGAGGATATAGTTTGTTGTTTTTCACGTAAATTTTTTGTTTTCTTTTAATTAAAAGAACTCTATTTCTTTTTCCAAAAAGAATTCCCCGTAAGGGTTTCCAAAAATGAGTATTTTAAGAGGGTTTTTACTTGAAATTTACAAACTCTTGTTTACAAGTTTTTTACATTTTTTTTTTTTTTTTTTTTTTGACAACTTTTTGTAGAATTTTTTTAAGAGCCATTGCTACTAGGGTAATTTTTGTAGCCTTTAAGTTATTACAGATATCAGCTCATTTGTGTTATTGTAAACCTCTTTTATTGTTCTTGAAACTATGACTCAAACCAAAATATTTTAGAAATTCACACTTACAATCCAAGCAATGTAATTGGGTGAGGAACAAGTTAAGTTCAGAGGTCACAGTTCCTTTTCATCTAGTGATAAAACTCCTCAACTAATGCCTCATTGATTTCCTCACAAACTTCCCAAAAATTCCGTCCAAAAGTCTGATTAATATGATTTTTAAGCTGATGACATAGAATGCTGGATTGGTGTCAGTCAAACATGAGCATTTTTACATAACATCCCTAGCATGCCTAGCAGTCTGACTCATGAAATTTGAACCTATGATAAGAGAAACCAATTTGCAAGATAAATGAGCAGTTATTTCTTTCATGGCAAGTTATCAGGTTTTGGTCGCTATCCTTATCTGGAGTCGGGTTCTTGGAAAGTGTGATAGTGAGGAAGAATACAATTTACTAGGTTTCTCCTTCCCCAAGATAAAAATAGTTTTCACATCGGATTACTCATTGCCAATACTCTTAAGGGGGTCGCTTAGGATTTCATCCGGACTTTTCTCATTTTTTCCCCCTAGGAAATATTTGTTAAATAATTCAAAGAACATAACTGTGTGCTGCTAAATCAGCAAGATTTTACTGTAGGTCCTCAACGTTTGCCAGCAGCCAGCTCTCATAATTAATTGCCAAAATTAATCAAAGAAATTAAAGAAAACAAGGACTTTCTCAACACTGGCAAAAATCTATGAATTACCAAAGTCTGCTACACCATTGAGGAATTATAAACTGTTAGCTTTAAAACTAAAGTAACCACAAATGTTGCAAACTGATTTGTATTTTAACAAGGTTTATCGTTTGCCAATATTGTCCCAATGTATGCCAAATAAACAAGAAGAGGGGAAGATAGATAGAGATTAGCACTGGCTGTTTAAAAAGAAGTCTTGAAAAAATACTGTTTAATTATCTGAGTTAGGAAACTCATTTTTGTACTTTTTTATAGAAAAAAAAAATTGAGATTGTATGCCTCAGATTTCTCACCTTTGATCCAGCTTCTAATTGTAGTTAATTTTTGTCTCTGAAGTGTGGTAAAATTTCCTCTAAGAATCTGGTAGGATAATTTTTTTCATGGAATGGCGAATTGAAACATTTTTCTCTTACACTATATCCCTGCAAGTTTCAAACATTGACAAAGCAGCAAAAGACAGAACCCTTTTCATTACATGTTTTACTTCAATGAGTCAAAAGGCAATTTTTATTTCGTATTCCTTTTGCTTTTAACTCTTAAAGGGTTACTTATTGATTTTATTTCGTGCTTTCAACAATTACAGTATTTAATGTCATGACTGTACAGAAGATGCATAGTTACTCATGGGATTTCCAATTTGACAAAGTACTGAATTATTTCATTATTTCTTCATCTGTTTAGCTTCACCACGAGTTCAAAAATGTCATGAATGGGTACAAACAATCCCTGTTACTCCAACTGGGCGCAGATGCGAAAAAAGATGCCTCATCGTTCCTTGCCCCTGCCAACGTTGTACTGCCAAGAGCTGTCGACTGGAGAACTGCCGGCGCTGTCACTCCTGTTAAGAATCAAGGCCACTGTGGATCTTGCTGGTCATTCAGTACGGTGAGTTGAAAAACAATTTGCTTCTTATGGTCCTATAGTTCTATTAGGGCCCCCACATTATCTGTAAGTATTGGGACGTTGGGTTTTGAGAAAATTTAACTCTTACAACGACAATGAAACATAATTCATAACTTATTTTTAAAGGACATCGCACACTCCTTGTGGCAATGTGAGCCTAGTTTGATTTTCAATTTTGCTATTGAGAAAAACTTTGGATATTCTAAACTATGGATGCTGATCAAAAGTCATCATTGCACCTACCTATATGTATTTTCAATGAGGCACCAATGTTGCACAGTCCGTGTGTAAACTTTCAAAAATTACTTTACAAACAAACTGAAATTTAACCGGATCTGTGAAAAGGGACCTATCGTCTGGGAGAAAATGTTCCATAACTTTTTGCAAATACATGAAAGAAGAAAACCTGGAAATTTGTATGCAAGTTTAAACGTGAAAATTTAGTAATCGAAGGAGAAAGAGTCCCAAAATTTCCCAGGTTGTGAAAAAACGTGGTTTATGTGTTCAAAAAAACTGACGGAAAATTTACTGCTAGAAGATAAGGTTCCTTCTCAAAGATTTGGTCACAAATAAATTTGGTTAACTCGTCTGCTTTTTTTTTTGTTTGGAAACCTTTACTGAATCAAGGGTTAGTTGAGATGTTTTTAGCGCCTAGATTTGCCTGGCACACAAGTTACAGGCATATAAAAATGGATCACGAACTGAAAAATATCAAAGAGAACTCTAGACTAGTTGTGGCAGGAAAGAAGTAATGCAAGACGAAAATGACGCAAAAATTAAGTTTTCTACAAATTGAAAAATTGCTAATTTTTTTTCTGACTCCTTCAAGTGCCTTTAAGCACAGTAAAGAATGAGTATGGAAAGACAGGGATCCTTAGGAACTTATGCTCTTCTTATGACATGAAACTCAAAGGTTGTGGGCTAAGATTTCAAAGAAATTAGTGGATGGAAGATGACTCAGATAATAGAGAAAGGAAGAACGATTTTTGCTCTTTAGTGTTCATTCAAGTGACTAGACCAAAAATTCAATATGTAGCTGTATGAAGGAAACAATTTTCTTCTTCCTTATCGTTTGTCAATTCCACGTCAGCCAATTGCGCATTAATCAATTCATAGCGTCATTGCGTCATTTTTGCAATCACACACTTGATAAAATATTCCCAAGCTCAAGGTGGCCCATATAGCAAAATATGTTTTACTTAAATTTGTTTTACTATTCACCTTTATCTGTTTCTGTTTTTTGCTGTTCTTACGTTGTTACTTGTAATCATAGGTGCTTTGCTGGTCTTTACTGATAACCTTTCTCTGGCATTTAATCTTTTAAAATTTTGCTGCGCAGTGAAAAATATTATCACTGGGAAGAAGAAAAACTTTTAAGTCCAAAACTTAAGATACATGCCTTTGTTTACTTTGTACCATCTCCTTTAAGCAGGTTTTGGAAATGAAATTGGTGGATAATTTTCTGTATGAATTCCAAATTAGTTAAATAAGATGAATTAATTACCCTTCACACATCTGTTAATATTACTGGAATTGTGAAATGATGCGCTAAGGCTAAGGTTTGTGGAGGAATGGATCTTGGATTACCTAACTCTCATCCTTAATTTTTGAACTACACTCAAGCTGATATTCAAACGGACCTTTTAAATCAAATCTGGCTTATTGTATCTTTTTCAGACTGGTGCCCTTGAAGGTCAGCATTTCCGCAAAACAGGCCGCCTAGTCTCTCTTAGTGAACAGAACTTAATTGACTGCTCTACAAGGTATGGCAATCAGGGTTGCAATGGAGGTCTCATGGACCAAGCTTTCCAATACATCAAGGACAATCAAGGAATCGACACTGAAATCTCTTACCCCTATGAAGAGCATGTGAGTAAAATAGCTACTCATTCTTTTTTTTTTATTAACATACATAGGTGTACAGCTCTCAGATGTATGAGTACCTTCTTTGTCGTTTTCAGTAGGGGTGTAGAAAAGTTCAGCTTTCCACATTTTCTTGCTCTTGCCAGGTTCTTGTTTTTTTGGAGGAGGGGGGTGGGGGGCTAAGCTTTCCTAATTGTTAATTTTTCTCTATAAGCACTCAATGGATTTTCCTAATTTGCTACAGTTCGAAGATCACAGAAAGGGATGTTTTTTTTTTTTCATTTTTAACTTAATATTTAAGCAAAAAATAACATCAAATACAACCCTCATGATTTGTTTTTTTTATTTTGGAAAGTAAATGAACTAAAAGCATTACTGAAGGTTCAGAATGGAGTCCTACACTTCAAACTATGACCATGATTTTACTTTCGGAGAATCTTCAGTGACTCTCAGTAAAAAATTTTCCTGCGGCAGGGGCACCACCACTGTGACATGATTTTTATGATCATGTTGATAGTGCATGTACAGCTGCACAAGTACAGCTGTACAAGTCTTTGATTTAATGCGAAAATTAGAGAGAGTTCTATTCAAAAGGAAGAGTCATAAGTCATAGCTCAGCTAGAACATTTTTCTTACTATTCATACCAAAAAGGATAAAGAGGCTCTTAAAATTGATCCCAGCAAAAAGTATGGTCAAAAGGAAAGACCTAGATGCGACGTATCACAAGTAATTGCTCTCGACAATTATGGATATCTCTCTCACACCTTGAGCTATTCCTTTTGCACCTGCCCTAAGAGAAACAAACAAATCAATCATCAATTTCTAGGCTTTACAAAGCTCTGCTTTTTATTTTCTTTTAGTCATGCACATTCTAGACATGTGCTGCCAGAACTCATAAATCTCAGAATATAATATATCCATTGTGCTAGCAGCATAACAAGGTGATTTGTTTCGGATCTAAAGCCGAAGATTCACTTATTTAATTGAATGGAAAGGTAGATCTGCCATGCCTTCTTGGTTGATATTTTTTATGTAACTAACGAATTTGATTTGTTTCCAGGATGACAAGTGCCGTTACAAGCCCAGACAAAAGGGTGCAACTGACAAAGGATTCACAGATATCGAATCAGGTAGCGAATCAGACCTCAAAGCTGCAGTTGCTACTGTTGGTCCAATCTCAGTTGCCATTGACGCTAGCGCAGAAGACTTCCAGTTCTACTCAGAAGGTTTGTTACTTCATTTTATTAAAATCTGTAGCCTCTTTTTACATTCAACTATCCTACCTTACAAAAAAAAAAAAAAAAAAAAATATTGTAAATTAATTATTACGGTAAGTAGCATTAGTAGTATCGTGTAAAATTTATTAGGCTCCAAAGCATCTAGTGGCCATTAGGTACCGGAAGTGAGTCTATGAAAAGGCTACATACATTTTGGGAGGAAGAGGAAACAGGAATGGAAATGCACTTACTACTATAATTATCTACAACCCCCCCCCCCCCCCCC
>NW_017553907.1:3622913-3673072 GCF_001854935.1 Bemisia tabaci
TCGCTTTATCCGGTCTCTCTTGTTGAGTTAGCTGCACCCATCAAGTAAGTAATGGCATAATTTTCAAATGCATAGAGTACAGAAGAACCGTAATGACCAATTCTAAACGAAATAAAAATCCAGACCTTGAGGTTGTAACGCGATTTGGATCATTTTGACGAATTTTAAATCGTGAAGCTGGCAACGCTGCAACTTTAAATTGTTCAAATATGCTTAATCTTATCGAAAACTCTCAAATTGCACATTTTTCGTGAAATTTTGGAGGAAATCACACCTCGAAACCTTCATTTTATCATCAAATTCGATATTTTTGAGTCCGCAACTTGGCAACGCTGCCGCGGGGGCAAAAGATTTTGTATGGGCATGAAAATTTCAGAAAAGTCACATCTTATACCAGGTTAATACATACTAAAAGTTCAAATCGGTCACGGCAAGGATGAGAGAGAAGAGGTTTAATTTGCCGCCCCAGGCCCAGTGTGCTATTTTACCCTTAAAAAACCACAAAAATTCAATAATTTTTCAAAAATCTCAAACACTCCATTTCGAAATTGGCCAAAAACCCATCAGGCAGTACCCTACTACATCCTACGATTTGAATTTTTTAATTTCAATGGAAATCACACTTCGAAACCTTCATTTTATCATCAAATTCGATATTTTGGAGTCCGTAACTTGGCAACGCTGCCGCGGGGGCAGAAAATTGTGAATGGGCATGAAAATTTCAGAAAAGTCACATCTTATACTAGGTGAAAACATACTAAAAATTCAGATCGGTCAGTGCAAGGATGAGGGAGAGGGGGTTTAATTTGTCGCCCTAAGGCCAATTTTCCTATTTTACCCCTAAAAAACCACAAAAATGCGATTATTTTTCGAGGAGCTCCGACAACCTATTTCGAAATTGCCCAAAAACCAATCAGGGAGTACTTCACTACAACCTCCAACTTGAATTTTTGATGTACATTCAAGTCGCATTTAAAGTGAGTTCAAGCGAACCGTGACCCCTTTGCTTTGTCTGCTTTTCTAGTATTATGGAAGTTTGTGGCTTATAAGTCGTAAGTTGTATGATTATTTACTGTCTCTCTCATACTTTTACTTTTTCAACTCGCAGCTCTGTAGAGTAATGCTCAGTGTTGTGCCAATTTTTAACCCAAAAAATAGTTATTTTAAGAATTTTAATCATTTACGGAACCAGAATTCTATTATTTTGATAAGTGAAAATCAACTCTAAAGCTATAGAAAATGATCAAACAAATTTATTTCAATATTTATTTCTGCATGAAATATTATCAATGTAGAATTTTAGAATGCTTGCCTGTTAACTCATTACGGAATAGGCAGTGTTTGCCAAAAAAAAATCATTCAGTTGAATCAAAAATTATTTTATTAATTTACATAACTCCAAATAAATAAAATACTGAATAAATTAAATTGCAAAGCACTCGATTTTTTCTTGGAACAAATGAAGTTTTGAACTACTTAATTGAACCAACAATCATACTCATGTCATTTTTTTTTCTCAATAATAAATGCTTAGTTTTACTCATTTTTTGTGTGATTAGTATTAAAATTTTCCCAAGAAAATGTGATATCTATAAGATTATTTTTTCAAACAATAAAGCCATTCTTGTTTCCAAGCTGTTCTTTTTACTGCAGAATCACGTACTGTTTCACTTGCGTAGCAAATACCTTTGTTTCTAAATTAAAATTTTACGCCAAGACAACCCAGTTGAGAACTTAGCTTTTGTTTTTTTTTACAAAGCTTTTTTAGAAACTTTTAAGAATCAGAACATGCATCCTTTTATCAAATTGTAAAGCACTCAAATTTTTTTGGTGAAGGAACAAATTAATTTTGGAACTTCTCAATTCAACCGACAATCATACTCATGTCATGTTTTCTTTGAATAATATAAGCCTAGTTTTACTTACTAACTTTTTGTGTGATTAGTATTAAAATTTTCCTAAGAAAATGTGATATCAATAAAATTATTTTTTCTAATAATAAAGTAATTCTTGTTTCCAAGCTGTTCTTCTCACTTCAGAATCACATACTATCTTACCCACATAACGAATACATACGTTTCTAAATTAAAATTTCACACGAAGATCTCCATTTGAGAATTGAGCTTTTGTTCCTTAGTTGCTTTGCCAATCCTTTTTTGTCTGACACCAGTGACAGTATTCCGATGATGGTCCCTTTTACCAAAAGGGAACCAACGCAAATTTAGTGTCGTGAAAATCGTGCATCTTCACTGAGAAGAGAAATTAAAATTATGGAAGAATGGAAAATGATGAAAGGACGAAATTTAAGGGCCGAAATGTTTGAATTGTATTAGAAATTTATAATTTACAGAAAATAGTCACACGAAGACATGCCAGAAGGGCCGAGAATGGCATATATATGTAACAGACAAGGGTTAAAATAATTTTCTTTAAAATAAGTTTCTTCAATCATTAAAGAAACTTCGAGAATAAGGCAGTCCACGCTTATATAGCCTCGCTAACGTCACCAGTGGTGAGGCAACAAGACTACACGCGAATGTCTGGCTGTAATCAGAAGAGCTATTAGTTGCAAGTCCGGTTATTAGATTTATGTGTGATAGCTGGATGATAAAGCTACATAAGAATTGCTGATGAAACTGAAAAGTGCTCAAATCCAGCCATCCATCATGACCAAAGGAAAAATATATGAAATGGAAATTCAAGAAAGAGCTAATTGCGGGATACTGACGGCACACGCGAATCACTGGAAGGGGGGGGGCACTCAAGATTTACAGTGTAATGCTTTAAAGATACGCGCAATGCGTTCGAACTTAATTAGATTGAAAAAATTCGACAGGGGTTAAATAGCCTAAATTTTTTGGGTCAAAATCGAAAGTTCTCCAATCGAGCTGAAACCAAGCTAATCCGCTTGAAAATGACTTGCTGAGTCCGATTTTCCAACTTAGAAAGCTCCACAGGTCCGATGGAGCGCACGAGCGGCGAAAAACGCGCATTTCATGAACTTTCACCAGGTCATAAATACTTGTTACTGACCGGCTAGGGGCGGTCCAGCGGGTTCACGGAGTTTTTTCGACCAGAAAATCCGACTCGACGGCCGACGGGTCATTGTTAAGCGGACTAGCTTGGTTTCAGCTCGATCGGAGAACTTTCGATTTTGACCTTAAAAATTTAGCCATGCAAACCCTGTCGATTTTTCTCGATTTCGGACAGGGAAAAATAGAGTCACATCCTACGGAGCTCGAGGCGTAGAATCGATAGAGCAAATGGACTGCATTTTGCAATTTGGAACTATACATTCTGGCTCTTCTGATAAAACACGTAAGTGCATAGGGAAACTAATGGCACTTACGTTGATTTTAAACCGGACTAGAATTTATGGTTCCAAATTGCAAAATGTAGTCCAAATGATCCTGAGGCTCGGCGAGGCCTTTTGAGCCGAGAAACGGTCGGTTTTTGACAGCTTTGTTCACAAAAGCCGCGTCTTTCGCCGCTCGGGCCGTCCAGTGGACGAATGGAGCTTTTTCGACCAAAAAATTGGACTCAACGAGTCATTTTGAAGCGGACTAGCTTACTTTTTCAGCTCGATTGGAGAACTTTCGATTTTGACCCTAAAAATTTCCGCTATTTGGCCCCTGTCGAATTTTTCAATCTAATCAAGTTCGAACGCATTGCGCGAATCTTTAAAACATTACACTGTAAATCTGGAGTACCCCCCCCCCCCCCTTCCAGTGATTCGTGTGTGCCGTCAGTATCCCGCAATTAGCTTTTTCTTGAATTTCCATTTCATATATTTTTCCTTTGGTCATGATGGATGGCTGGATTTGAGCACTTTTCAGTTTCATTAGCAATTCTTATGTAGCTTTATCATCCAGCTATCACACATGAATCTAATGACCGAACTTGCAACTAATACGAACTAATACGAAACTAAGAGCTAGCTCTTCTGATTACAGCCAGCTAATCGTGTGTAGTCTTGTTGCCAAAATGGGAGGCACGATAGCGATTATAAACAAAAAAAAAGGGGGGGGTGGGCGGCCAAAATGTCAAAGCCGGATAATCCTGAGCGATTCAACCGACGATAAGCCAAGATAATATTGACGATGTTCAGAAACGAAAAAATTGGGATTGGTGGATGCGTTCTTTGGAATGTATCGGGTGATCAAGTGAAAGGAACGAATACTTGGTTCATTTGATGAAAGTTTTTATTGATTCATCGAAGTCAACAGTTTTCAAATCCTCGGATGAATTGAATTACATAAGTACAAAACAAAGATCTTATACTTAACATCTGACATATTTTATTTCGGTGTTCTATTTTAATAATTGTACATTGATTGAACACTGTCAGACAGAGAGGCATGAACGCATTGTAGCACCATGAGGGAGCTCATTTCTTTTAAGTCCTCCTTCCCCACCTTCGATGACCCTCTTCACATGAACAAACTCTTCATCAAGGTAAATGTGATTACCAGGCAGGTATGCGTATTGCCCTGGGAATATACGCAATATCGTCTCCTTTACATTTTCTTTCAGTATTTCACAAATTCTCTCAACAGCATTGCTTGATGGAAGAGCCAACTCGTCAAAACTGCCAAAAAAGTCATCACATAGATTCATTTAAACATTTAAATAAATACCAATAGTACAGATTGCAAATGACACAGTAGAATCACTGTTACCGCATCTGTGGGTGAGAGTTGTGTATGTTGCCTATCTACTAATTGAAGGGGCACCTTTTATCTTTTATCGCAATGGTATTGAAATAACTTGCAATTTTTCTTTGCGTTGCAAATTGCCTCTCTCTGATACCTACGTAGAGCTCATAGAGCTCATTTTATCAATAGTTTAAAAACTCCTTTTTATAAGTGACTTATGTAAAAATGTTAAATTTTCATGGTAAAAAATTGCAATTTCATAGCCTTAAATCGCAATTTTATTTCAATATTTTCATTGCACTGTGCTACTTGGGATATGACTTCACATTCAAGTTCTGTTTCCATTTCAATTTTCCTGCAAATGGCTTAGTATGTTTTTTTGCTCTTATACTTACTTCCGCTTAAACCAAAGCGGCCTAGGAAATCAGATTTGATTCAATAATGTACGAAAAGTTTGTTCATACGTGAATGGGACTTGCCTTATCCATCGCTCATATATTGGGCGAATTTAAGACGAGAGAAACTACGTTATTGCACGCAAACCTTATATTAAGCACATACTGTTGTGCTATGGTAAAACGCCGTAAGAACATTCAAGAGTTGCCAAATTTCCCTGGATAAAACATGTAGTCTTAAGGAATGTTATGCGTGTTTTTCCTTAGAATTTTCAGATGTGTGAGATTGAATAGCGAACAACATTGTCCGCGCAAAATTTGGAAGAAAATTTTCACAATTTTCCCAGTAAATTTCGTTTTTTATTGACGGAAATGTGGCAACGTCTGAAGGCTCCTACGGCGTTTTCCCTTCAGCTAGGCAGCCTAGTTTCATTCAACATAAAAAAAAAACAACCTAATCGGCCCGAAACATTTATAAAGTTGTTTTTTTTCAGCATAAATACGTCGAATTTTTATTCAGATTCAAAGTCATGCCTAAAGTGATGCGTTTGATATTATGTAATTAATATTAGCACACAATGAGTGAGCTGAAAAAATAATAGATAGTTGTTTTTTATATATTTTTCAAAGAACAAATGTTTATTTGGATGAACAAAGTTTACTCTTTCTTTCACCAGAAAATTTGAAATAACTTTGACTCGTCAATTGTACCTACTTGTCATGACCTGTACGTTGGAGATTGTTTTTCCCATAGTTAATAATTAATTTATAACTTAGTGGAGTTGACTGATCTGATTCTTTGATCTGGGACGGCAAAATATATAAACACGTATCTTGATTCCCACTACAAATGTAAAAATCTGTTAAATTAATTTTCCCTTTTCTTATTTTCCAGACAGAAAGATGGTGACTTTGCCTCTGTGAATTGAAATTCAGTGTAAAACTGAAATTCTCATGATGGAGGGTAAAACATCTCAGTTGAAAGCTTAATAATTTCTCCTTCACAAGAAACGCAACTCACATCATTCCAGGTCTAAAAAGGATATTGTTAGTGAAAATGACAGGACATTATATGTAGGTATGAACAAAGAAAGTAATATTGGATATCCAGTTGGAAAATTAGCAAGGTTTAAATCAAAATTCACTTTTTTCTATTTTTACCATCAATTTGGACGTAGGTTGTTAGGTCAGTAGGTACATACAATTAATTTAGTAATTAACAGTTTTTAAAGTAAATGGAGGTAAATTGTAATTGGCTTTGGACAAGGTCAGAGCAAAAATGCATCTTTTACATGTCTTCAGAATAACAAAATAATGAAGGATATAAAAATAAAAGTTTAAAGTTAGTCTCTTCATTATTATCTATAGATATAATTTCAGGTTCAGATATTTCCGAAAAAATTACAAAGAAAAAGAAAGATATCGGATGGGAACTTATGACTAGGATGAGTAACATAGGTAATGAAATTAGATGTCATTAGAAGTAGGCTGATATTTACCTACCGTAATAAAGTTTTGATAAATGTAGTAGAATTGAGTTTCACCTGCATGCCTAAGACTTTTTGGAACTTGAGTATGCAGGTATTGAATTGAATTATATTTACAAAAAGTACCTTTACTGATCGAATTTACAAAATGTCAATCTGATAACTAACTTCGTTCATTTGAATCCTTTAATTTAAATTCCCTGATCGTCTCAAAGCTGAAAGCTGGTAATTTTATCTCTCGTCTCTTGTTACTGAAAAATTTCCAAAATTTGATTTTTTGACAAAATCAAATGACAAAAATTTTTCCACATTGCGGCTTGGTTTGTTTCAGTTAGACCTGATGCAAATCATTTTTCATTTTCCTCACTTTTTAAATTATTAACAACTTCAAACCGAGTGGTAAATCGAGACACCTAGCGAAGTTAGTTCATTCTTTTTGGACCACTCCTTTTTCACTAAAAAGTAAATACCTTAAGCTAAATTTTAGAAAAACAATCTACTTAAAACGAAGTAAATATTATTGGCACAATCAAAAATATTTGATGAAGTCACAAATTAATTGAGTAATGAACTATTTGTACGAACCAAACTTCGATATCCTCGTCATCTCTTGCATGTTCCCAATACCAGACGGGAATAAAACTCGAGATCCATAAATATAATATGACTCCCACTGAAAATTTGCACATTTTAACGTCTTAATGTTTACAGCATCCTCTAGTGATCACCCCATGCACTTGTCGTTGTAATGCCCTTCTTGGGAATAAGCTGTATCTGACCTTTGAAAGTACACAGAGACATGACACGCGGACATGAACAAGGCACGCATACCACACTGAGAAAAAAGTTACGGGCTATATAGACATACCGTCAGTTCCGGGCTTAAACGTCAAAAGTTCCGGATGCTAGAACCGTAGCTTCGACTGCTACGTACGGAACTTTCGGCCTCTGAGCCCGGAACGCGGACGGTATGTCTATATAGCCCGTAAGTACAGTTTCTACAGCCGGAGTTCTTTTTTTCAGTGCATAAACTTCAGGTCCAAACGATGACATGCACATATTGCACATTACTTCTCCTTGTCTATTCTTCTCATTAATCATGGGTGAATTTACAATTCTGAACAGCTAATCACAGCCTACTTACTTCAATGTGCTGGTCGAGCATAAATTCAGTCCATTTTCGGAAGACGGCTCACCAAATATCGGAAGTGAGAGGGGTTCCTTTGTAGTTCTGCAATTTTTTTTGTTTCCTTTTCCTATGTTCTATTTATTACAATTTTTATCCTATTTTTTGCCCTCTGCCATCATCCGAGGCAAACAGTCAAAGTACGTGTTCAGTCAAGCACAAGAAAACGCTCTGCACAGTGTTTGTACGCTAACAACGGACAACCGTCCGATATCCATTTCTCCGTCCGAGTGTTCTATGATTTCAACCGTTTTTTCAGTCTGTTTGACACACTGGTACTTGCTCACTTCTGATGCCTCCACTTTTTCCATACTTGAACAATGATAGAAGTATAAAACTCGTTCAAAAGGTCCGAGGCTCAAGCTTCATATAATTGATTTGGGATATAAGAACTTACAGAAAGAAAACATCGACATCTGTATTCTCATAGGCGGTTCTAGACCTTCATGTTTGGGGGTGCCCAGAGGTGGAAAATGTCGGAGACCGGCCCCAAAGGGGACGGTCGCTCAGGGGAGGCCTAATTTTTGGCCCTCAAGTTTTATCCCATTCCTACCCTCCTTTCTCTTTTTCCCTCCTTTCTTTCTACTTAAATACTTATAAATTCAACGTAGAAAATTTTTAGCAAAACTTTCCACCAAAACTACATTCTTACTATAAAAAAAAACAGTAGAATCTTTGTAAAACACGGCTATCAATATTAATTCTGTTTAAAACATTTTCAATTAATTGCTGGGATTTTTTTCAGTGTGAGCGAATACAGAATTTTTAAAAGCAGTAATTTGGTCTTTTTTAGATCAATTTTCAGATTTAAAAAGATTCATGAAATAAAAATATTGCCAATTTTTTGCGCTTCATAATACGATTTTTTCTTGACGTGTTTACTTGCCCAAAAGCCTCTTTCACGGTTCCAGTAACCGTACTTAATTTTTGCTTGGGGGTGCCCGGCACCCACTGGCACCCCCGTAGAACCGCCTATGTGTATTCTACCGTGCTGAGAAAAAACGCCGTATGAACATTCGAGAGTTGCCGAAGTTCCTTCGATAATATGTTGAAGAAAGTTATGAATATATTCCCTTAAAATTTTCGGACACTTCAGATCAAATTACAGACAATATTATCTGAGAAATCGGCAGGAAATTATTCAATAATTTTCCTGAAAATGAGTGATTTGCCAGAGGAAATTTGGCAACGCCTGAGGGCTCATACGGCAGTATTAGGCATAGGATCAAATTGATAATACGTGTTACAAATAACTCCCAAAGCGCTTCACGAGTTTTTTCACACGTATACGAGTACATAACCATAGCCTCACTGGGAAAAAAAGTAGCTTGGATCTAGAGTCCAAACTCTTGAAAACAATGAAAAGAAAAAATACTCTTGATTCAATCGGATTTTCG
This sequence comes from Bemisia tabaci, assembly GCF_001854935.1. Taxonomy (NCBI): domain Eukaryota; kingdom Metazoa; phylum Arthropoda; class Insecta; order Hemiptera; family Aleyrodidae; genus Bemisia; species Bemisia tabaci. Next base: position 3,632,034 of record NW_017553907.1, read on the forward strand.
CTGAAATCAAAAGGAAATCCGCTCAAATTAAGAGGCTTGGTCCTTGATTTAAGCAAAAATCCGATTGAATCAAGAGTATTTTTTCTTGCCAATGTTTTTAAGAGTCTGGACTCTAGATCCAAGCGGTTTTTTTCCAGTGCTGGCATTCCCTTCCCATATCTTCGTCTTTCTGTCATTCCCGGCTTGATTTTCGTGTATGGCTCTACAAAGAGTATTGCTTTGAGTATACAGAGTGACCCAGGTAGCAGCCCGACTCCCGAAATTGAACAAGAACCGACTTGCTCCGAGTAGAGTCCCTTTATACTAAGAGTCAAGACAATGTGAATCCATTTCTGATTGGTTCCCGTATTTTAGGCCTTCACAGTGTCACAAACGGGAATAAAGATTACAGTTTCACCGATTGCAAATATTAAAATCTGGAATGGACCGGGGAATTACGGGTTCGGCAAGGAAGAAACGGGATGAGGGAAGGAACGAAGAAAGGAATTCGAGAATGGGCCGATCAAAGATTACGAAAAACGTTCAATTTCTGTAATCTTTATTCCCGTTTGTGACTCCATGAGGGGTGTTGTCTTGACTCTCAGTATAAAGGGACTCTAGCCCCGAGCGGCAAGGTGCACTTACATTACTGACATCGACCACCTGGCCTGGATTCATACATTAGAAACATTACTCGCCAGTCGCAATATACTTGAGGAAGCGCGCCGCTCCGAGGTGACCTGAGCAAGGACATTATTGAAGGAGGTACGGCGGTCTTTAGTCAAGGACTTGAGGGGCGCCAAGAGATCGGCGCTGACCGAGGTCTTGCGGGTCCCGCTCGGGCCCGCCGTGGAGGTCGACGGGCCGTCCCACCTCTCCCTCTCTTTCTCCCGCTCCTTCTTGGCCGCGTCGGCGATCGGCGACTTGAGGAGACTGCTCGTGACGCCAGCGGTGGTGGGGAGGATGTTGTCGCCGCCGACGCAGGACATCTTGCGGGTGGGGAAGTAGTCGCCGACGCCGACGCAGCAGGAGGGGCGTCGCGCGGCGACGGGGACGAAGTTGGGCGCGAGGTGGGGTCGGTCCTTGTAGCAGAGGAGGTCGCCGGAGTGGCGGCGGAACTCGGTGACCGGCGGGTAGAGGCAGCAGGAGGGTCGCCGGTCGTGGGAGGGGGAGACGAAGTTGCCGAAGCAGCTGGTGCGGCGGTCGCCGATGGGGATCATGGAGCGGCTCCCCCGGTAGGGCGTCATCTCGTTGAGGATGAGACTCTGGATGTCCATGGCGGACTTGACCTTGCGCGGGTTCTCCACGGCCGGGAACGTCTTCGGCTCGGTGAAGACCGAGTTCTGCCGCGGCCGCGAGAGGTTCCGGTAGGTCGGGTTGATCGTCGGGAAGATCGAGGAGGGCATCGGGGCCGCCTCCAGGTTCACCGTGTTCACCGCGTACTTCGAGACCGAGGTCCGGTGCTGAAACAGAAAGAAGACGACAGCCCATCAAACTCATGCACATACACTGAAAAATAAAATGGTTCTGTTCCCAGTCGGTCTACTGTGGTGTAGTGGTTGTGGCGCTTGCTCTATGATCGGGAGATTCTGGATTCGATTCCCGGCCAGGTGACCCGAGTTTGATGGTCTCAAACAACGGTTACCCGGGGCTGGCTTGATCAGGGACGGAGGGGGATTGGGCTACAAGAATGGGAAAGCGCAGGATTATCCCTCGTGGGATACTTGTTTAAGAAAAAAAAAAACAAAAAAAAACAAGCGAGAAAGTTCTAATACTGTCGTATTAGAGAAGCGCTCAGGTTTTACTAAATGTATGTAGTAAAACGTAGTGTTAGTGAAGAAAGGAAGTATAGGTAAACTCCGTCGACTTGGCTGGGTAATGGAAATAAAACATCAGCTGATGGCAAACAAAGGTTACCAAGGAAACCGTAAACGCGTGTTTTTGTTTCCCGAAAATGAGCTCACCGTTGAGCTCATCAGGCGCGTTTTTTTTTAGGCTTCATTTGAGTTCAACGATCAATTTCGATAAGAATTACTCTACCGCTAAGAAATTTTCTTATAGACAAACGATCGAAACTACCTGCGCATTACGTTAAAAGCATAAAATACAGTTTTCACAGCTTTATTTATTTTAAAAATGGACCCCCCCCCAAAAAACCTACACATCGATGAGCTGGTGCGCCATTTAAACGCATTAGCACTAGTATACTAGTACTCAGAGGCAAGTCGAAATCGAAAAGCGCTGCCTATCGGCTGAGCGCTTAAAAGGTACTCTTTTAGGAGTAAGTCATACAGCGACAATAAGAGACTGAGATCCGTGAAACTTAATCTAAACTTTTTGCGGAAGCATGTAAGAAGAGAGGCTGCCGAGGAAGATACTTGATTGGGTTCCTCCTGGGAGGAGAGGAATGGGGTTTTAAAGGAAATGAGGAATGCCAACTCCCTGAAGGGCTTTGGGAGGATAGGGAACTTTGGTGGCTAGGTGTCACAAAGCGCCAAAAAACACTGTGAAAGCGGCTCTTACGTATGATGTTGTTTTGTACATTTACCTGTAGGTGCTTTAACAATGGGCCTGTTGCATGCAAGAGATACAGCCGTGCGAATAGACTTTTAAGAGGTTAAATGACACGAAAATTACGATGGTCACATTAAAAAAGTCTGAAATACACTCCTTACTGCGCAATTTGTGTTGTTAGGAACGCGCTTTTTCAAATTTCCCGCGTCTGGGGGCAGTTTTCTAACGGAAACAATTAACGGCAACTCGTGGCTGTTTCCGGTCAACTAAAACTGACAACATAACCTAAAAATCGGAGCTCGTGACATCGTGAGATGAAATGTAGAGGGATTGCGTTGGATATTTAAAAGTTGATCGATTTGGTTACCGCATAAAGCGTATATGGACCACTATAGGAGATCACGTTGGGTTTGTAAACAAACTGAAGGAAAAAATAATAACAACAACAACAACGACTCGGCATCTTCCGGAAATCACCGAGCCCGCCGTTTGCTCGTTTCCGGTGATTAGAAAACTGCCCCCAGACGCGGGAAATTTGAAAAAAGCGCGTTCCTAACAACGCAAATTGCGCAGTAAGGAGTGTATTTCAGACTTCTTTAATGTGACCATCGTAATTTTCGTGTCATTTAACCTCTTTAAAGTCTATTCGCGCGGCTGTATCTCTTGCATGCAACAGGCCCATTCTGAGCCATTAACACCATTTTGGCGCAAATTTAATCCTGAAATTTCAAAAATTGAAGGAGATTTAATCACAAAGTTCCATGACAAAATCGACGGTTTCAATCAAAGGACATAATGTATGCACCATCCTCCATGGTGCAGAGCACATCGTTTGCTTCCTTAGCCTCGGTTTCATTTGTGGTTTACAATGAGCAACCTCTGCAAAGGTGTGAAGTATGTTATATAATTAATGAAACCAAGGTGGGTGACGTTATACGGCCTGTTTTTCGATGAGCGATATCTCCGTTAAGACTGGACATGGTCAACATATAATTAAATAATTGCTTGCCAATTAATAAGCTTTATCTATCAAACAACGATTCTATAATCAGTGCAACTGACCCGTTCCACCGATGCAAGCCAAAATTTAAGATATCGCAAAAAAAAAGAAGAATAATTTCACTGAAAAAAAAACCGACACTAGCGAAATTAATTGATATTGATTGCCGATAGAAAACCGAACGATTCCGACGGCGAATCAACACGTGTACGAAAGGCGATGCTCCCCGGTTTGGTATGGAGCCGGGCGCGGAACGGGGCCAATTTACCGGAATCGTGGATCAGATGTAATAGCAATTAAGCCGAGGTTGCGACAAGCTGGATTCTTGTCGCGCTCTCACTTCTTAGATAATCCGATTCGAGGATAATCCAATAACAGAATAATCCTGGAGCATAATTGAATTTCCGTCAAGCTCCCACCAAAAGCGCACTCCGGAGAACCCCCCCCCCCCCCANCGTCTTCACTAACGGCGATGGGTGGACTTATTCCTGTCTCGCGATAAAGCTGGTTGACCGAAATAGGAGAGCTAGAAATCAGGGCCCGAGTCGCTGCTTTGCTTAGTCACCTCACAGTGGGCAGGATTTGACAAAACTGATAATGAATTTCAAATGTGGGAAATGTAGAGGAACCACACACTGGAAAAAAAAAAAAAACATTGGATCTGGAGTCCAGACTCTTGAAAACATTGGCAAGAAAAAATACTCTTGATTCAATCGGATTTTTGCTTGAATCAAAACGAAATCCGCTTAAATAAAGAGGCTTGGTTCTTGATTTAAGCTAGATTCTGATTGAATCAAGAATCCTTTTTCTTGTCAATGTTTTCAAGAGTCTAGACTCTAGATCCAATGTGTTTTTTTTCCAGTGTGAGTATCAGTACAAAACTGAGGAGGGAGAGTATTCAACTGAGGCAGAAGCATTAGACTATTATAAAAATACTAGGAATACTAGGAGAATACCAGGAATGGAGCATGCATGTATAGTAATACTAGAACACTTCGTATATCCATTCTTAGCGTCGCAAACTTCCTGTCTAATTTCATTTAAATGAAAGAAAAACAACCCGTCTTTAATTTATGAAGGGTCGTGCTCCTTTTTTTCTCTTATAAGAGAAGTGAAGAATTTGCATGTTACCTAGTTTATCTTCTTAATTATTAATTACCTAAAGCTATTTTTAGCGATTTTTTTTTCCAGTACACGGCCCTCGCGATAGAGATAACTCCTTTTGAGATGATAATTCTGATTCAAAAATTCAGGTTCATAATAGAGGTGTCGTCAGCTAAATTGACGGTTGTTTACTCTCGGTTTGCAAGCGTTTTCGCGTCACTACTGTACACGAAAACATCCGACTCTCGCAAAAGCAAGAACACAAGCTTCGATAAGTTTAATAATACTTTAATTTTTAGCCACACAGAAATCACAACCACATAAAAGTCGCGAATCATAACTGATAAGTAGTTTTTTTACGATACGATCGAGACAGAAGTTTTCAAGGTGGACAGTTCCGAACGCCGCGCCGCTTTGTGCAGAGGCCCAAATTCATCGTTGGCGCTTGCAAACCGAAAGTAAACAACCGTCAACTTAGTTGACGACACCTTTAAAATATATGAAGAAGAAGTATTGAGAAATTCACCTGGTAAAATCAAAGCAGAAGTAAAGAAATGCTGAAAACAGCAATCATCTTAGCTATAAAGCTAATTAATAAGGATCCAAAACAACGATCACGTTAGAAAAAAAACTAAAAATTTGGGTGGAGCAAGGCTGTAAAATGGAAAACACTAAAAATTCAGGACTCTCCGAGCCGTTACAGGTAATAATTGAGCATAGTTCAGCTGCTGCAAAAAAACGATAAACTTGACAGAAAAATTCAGCAGCGATCTGATCTTAGTTATTGTTAACACACAAGTACATAATATGAATAGTTTCCTATCTTTTTTGCAGCTTAGTCGAACAAATTTATCCAGAATCAGCCTACATTTCATGTTGCCATAATTATTCTCTTATATTTTATTTATACTCAATAGAGAACTTAACTCCTTAATTATGAATTTGGAGTTTTGACGTTACTTAGTATTATACTATTTGAAATTAAAAGAACAGAGAAGATTAAAGAGAAAGAGGCGACTTTTGATGTTGGTAGGGTGATTCCGGCTACGCACTCATCTAGTTGGTAGTGAAAGAAATGTTAGGAATTATTTTTACGGTATGTTGGAGTGTTTTAACCAACGTGCGTTAAAGTCAGCATAAAGCTGATATCTCACTGCAGAGGAAAAAAGCTCACACACAAGCACAATTTGCCTTCAAAGAGATACCCTCAGTTGGTGTAGTTATTTTTAGTAAAAATCTTTTCGCTCGATTCACCATCTTTGAAATATTTGCAATGCAACTTGTAACCCAGTGACGCAAAATGTGACAATGCGTCGTTTCTGAATTTTAACCATGGAATAAGTCGAAATAAGTCAAACATCGTTAACCTTTGTTTTCTCTCAACGATCAGTTCCGTGCTACCGAAGCTGCTATGTCCATCGATTTCGATGGTAACGCCTTGAGTTAGGGCATGCGACTATTCGTGCTCGTTAGTTGTGCGGATTGCGTGTCCAAAACTGAAGGCGCTTCGGTTGAGCCGGGCAATGTCGCGTCGCGTATCAAAGTGAATACGCATTTTGGTCTGATGTTTTGGCACTTTCATTTTATTTACACATGCATTATATTTCAATACGGAGTCACTTTTTTATTGCAGTATATGCGTTCGCGCGGTTAACTCGCGAATAGAAGTGATTAACCAACTGACAATAAGTTGCTATTTTCTTAAAATAAGTCGATAAGATTTTACCGATATTTATCAGATTCGTGCTTTGGCTCCGTTTGATCGCAAACGTCAAGCTTTTGATTTTTAAGAATTATAAAGACAAAATTTATCGTAATGTCTGTGTATATGGAAAATAAAAATAATGAACCCACATCCTTAAAAAAAAAAAAAAAAAAAAAAAAAAAAAAAAAAAAAAAGACGACAAAAAAAGGAGAACTGCAATGAGATACTATGCGCAAACATTGATCACACTATGCCTTAATTGGATTACATTTTAGATTAGGAACTACTATTTCTGGCTCATTTTAGAAACAACGCATGTGCCATTGATCTCCCTACACACAGATAGGTGCTTTCATGGATGAGTCAGGTATAGTATCTCCTCATTGCAAAATGCAGTGCAATTTAGCCGTCTTTGACCACTGCGTGTTGGGAGTCCCAGCACGATCGGATCGCCGTAAAAGATGAATAGGGTTAACTAAATGTCAGCTCAGTGGAGCGAGATGATAAAATTTTCTTACGACGGAGGGGCAGAGGGTGAGCGCTGGATCTGATTTAGTCGGTAGAGCTATATTTATTCTGAGATTTCATTATGTTGCTCCTCTTAAACACACCAAGGAAGGTTATTGTTGTGACAATGATACCTGATTTCAAGCTTTTGCAAGGGTCTTGGACTACCTCCGAATTATTGAACGGACCAAAGGAAAGGGCGAAGGGTATGAAACTAAATATCATAATACTTCTTTCCTTATATCGTCATTTAACGTAGAATACGATACTTGCATTAAAATTTCCGAAATTAACTCATACGTGAGAAAAAAAACCAAATTCAAGATCCTTCATGACTAGATTTGACCTAACGCCAGCATTGACGATGAAACTCGTATTAGCTCTCTGATTTTTCTTACTCTTATATCTATGGCTAACGTGCAGACTTTCAGAGATACTTTATTTTTTCCTCAAAAATTAATCAACATATAATCTCTTGAAAATTCCTTAATTTTTTTCTCTGTCAGTAGAATATTCTGTTTACATTTCAAGCATCAAAAATTGGACTTCCTCCTCATCGAGAAAATAAACTAGGAGCTGAAATTTTGAAACACCGCAATTTAGATACGTGGATTCGCACTTTAGCCGTCGACATTCTTCAAAAATTGAATCGAAATGCACAGATATTTATGAGTGGAGGACAATGAAAGGATACGTATGGTTATTCTAAAGGGTTATAGTGACGCTTTTTATCATTTGATGATCTCTTTAACCTACTCCTGCTGGTACAAGAGCCTTAAGACTTATTTATGACTGGACCCTGCGTGGACTTAGATTGGACTTCGAATTGGCTACAAAAAGAGCGTCCCATCACAAACTAGAGTGCCTTTATAGACAGAGTATGGCCATTTCTGTTCCGGTTTTTCATTGGTCGCGAGCGAATAGGCTGACACGATGCTCTTAGGGTCGTAAATAAACAAACAAGATGACTGTTATCAGCAAGCAAGATTGAGGTTATGCACATCTTACATCCTCCTGTGATAAAGGTGAAAGGCGATTTAACAATGTTTTAATGTGTTTTTCGTGTGTTATTCGTAGATATGCTAGTTTAAAATGTTACTGACGTATAATTGACATTTTTGTCACATTTAGCTTCTTATCGATGTTACGGTGAGCCGCCATCTTGTTTGTTTATTTACGGCCCTAAGAGCATCATGAAGCCTAAAAACTCGTTGACCAATCAAAAAGCGGAACAGTTTTCCTGTAGTAAAAAGATACGAATGGCCATACTCTGTCTATAAAGGTACTCTATCACAAACGGATCCCACCAATTTTTGAGGGGAGGAAGGAAAAGAAGTAAAAATACTTGTTTTTCCTAGGCACCCCGGCGTTTTTAAAATTTAGTAGTCCATTTATGAGAGCTAATTGGGACATTAAATACGAGAGTGGTTACGCGCCATTAATAGCTGGGAGATTCGAAAACAAAGACGTTTCTGAAAAGGCTGCTGTTCCCGACCACTCGGTGGATAGCCGGCGAAGGCGGGGAAGGGACAGGAAGGGGCGACAATACGGACAGAGATGGGGCACTGGCCTTAATTTAAAAGTCAAAACGGAGACGTGACTTATTTTAGTAAAGCTGAAAGTGTTTAACGATGTGCGGCCGGTTTCACGGAGGGATTTTCGACGCAACAGGAAAACAGTGCTAATACATCGCGGCAAGAGTATCCTGACAACTTCCTTTACGACGCTACGGCGGTGGGATTTTCATGCCATCTTCCAACCTTCAACCTTGCTCGAAGGAACCAGAGCACAAACCCAGACGAAAGAACGTAAATAAAATTTAACGCTGCAGAATCTCTGCTCACAGATCATATTTTCATAAGAATATTATAGTTGGACATCTGGAATCTGGATTGCATTTTGCAAAAAGGAACCGGGAGCATTCGAATGTCGCTGAGATTGTGCAACTTTTTTTTTTACTTTGCAAATATAAACTGATCATTTAAGCAAGTTTTTATCTTTACCCCCAATAAATTATAATTCAAGACGGAAATTGCCTTTGTTTTAATTTTTCGCATGATTTTAGTAATATTGTTGCAAAGAATGTAAGTTACACTATCTCAGCAACATTCGAATCTTCTCGGTTCCTTTTTGCAAAATGCAATCCATCTTTAGTTGGAAATGTAACGGATTTTTTTTGTTTCCACGTAAATATTCGCAATATTTTGAACATAGGTGCTCTATTTGTAGCTGAACATTAAACAGATTTTTCTTCTGGTTCCACGGAAAAATTAGCAATCATTTTGAACAACAGTACTTCATTTTTAGCAGGAGAGACTGATTTTTCCTGTGATTCCAAGTGAACTACTTTTAAATGAAGTTGAGCAGTCATGTTATATTTCTGAATAATTGTGTCTGAAACTTCAACAAAATGTTTAAAGTTACAGTGAGAATATGCGACTGTTATTTTTTCCTGGTTTTCAGAACGCCGGCAACCCTGTAGTTTCATATCTTTGACAGAAAGTTTACTTAGTTTCTCTTTTGACTAGACGAAAAACTCAGTAAAATTTTTATTATTTTACTATATAGCCATATTCCTGTGCAAATTTAAAATGTTTCAGTCAATTTTGCAACCAAAAATTGCGAGACGTCCCTTCGTCAAGGGAGCAACGATAGTTCCTTTTAATAGACTGGTCCACTTTTACTCTCCTGATCCTGTTGACCGCTATTCAGGACCAAAGGATCACGCCCAACCCACCAGCCAAAAGTATCTCCTTTTGTCTCAAAGCTATTATTTATTTCTCGATTATGCCCGAGTAGACTCTAAGCCTTGATGATAAGGAAAAGGAAGAGCGAGATTTGAACACCTCCGGCGTTTTTGATCAAAGCAAGATAATCTGACTCGAGCCGTGCTTTTCGCTTTTCGTCTCAAGGCCTGCCTTTCCTCTTTCAATTCCAAGAATGATGTAACTCTTTTCTCCGCAACGGCCGCTGCTGTCCTTTTCTTCCTCGGCCTCCATTTCGGGCCGTTGGTTGTTTTTTTTTCGCATTGAAACCACCAACATTTGATTTACCCTCAATGATACGAGACATCGACATAGACGAATTTAGCGTGACGTCACATCTCGATTTAATTTCGATACCTCGAAAGTCGAAACGTGCCCCAACAAACGAACATATAGGAATCTGCGGGATTTAGGCGGGGGGGGGGGGGGNTACAATCAATTCTTGTGATTGTGATCTCGAACGTTTTTGTAAATGGCTAGCTTTCATAATTTTAAAGTCCCATGGAGCAATTTTTTAGTTTCAGGCAGTTTCAGCATTATTTCGTCAACTGTTCATTTCGGAGGTTATGTTTGTTTGTTGGGGCACATTTCGACTTTCGAGATATCGAACCAACAATATCGCTCCGCGACGTCACCACTAAATTCGTCTATTGCGGAATGTGGTAAGGACCAAGCGCAAACCTCCAGACGCAATTTGAGATCATTTAGGCGAATATACCTCAATGGCAATGGAGATGTTGCAAGTGTGAGGGATTTGCGATTTTACCATTGATTCTTAGGTAAAAGTTCGCGAGAAACACGATGGTGCCACTGGTTTTCTCTGAAATCATCCCCCGAGCTCAAAAAAAGCTCTCAAGTCGAGGCCAAAATGGAAGGGATATTCCACGCTATCCTGAGAGTCCACCTCTACATCAAGACAAACTCTCCATGCAAAGATAGGGAGCAAATACATTACCAGTGATGCCATGTTTTCAGTTTTAGAGTCCCCAAATAATGTGGCAGCCCTGTCAATGTATTTGTTCACTATATCTTTGCATGGAGAGTTTGTTATGGTGTAGAGGTGGACTCTCAGGATAGCGTGGGATATTCCCTCCATTTTGGCCTCAACTTGAGAGCTTTTTTTGAGCTTGGGGGATGATTCCAGAGAAAACCAGTGGCACCACCGTGTTTCTCGCAAACTTTTACACAAGAATCAACAGTCAAATCGCAAATTCCTCACACATACAACATCTCCATTCTTCTTTCCTAGGTTTCAGAGAACACCTTCTTTTTCTCTCTGCAATAATTACTCAGAGTTTCTCCTATTTGTAACTTGTTTTCTTTCTATAGACGCAATTGCCAGTTCATTAATATTTCGCGGAAGTGGACTTGTCGTGACGTTATTTCAAGATTATATTGATTCGTATTTGACCAAGGCAAAATATCGAAAAAACAAGACGACGCACAGTAGGTAGAGCTGGAATTTGAGTTTTTTTTTAAAACATACAATCGTTGAATGATGTTAATTTTGTCACGTTATACATTTTAAAGGGCCCTGCTTGAGAGGAAATTTTAAGATAAATCCAAAGAGACTATTTTTCAACTCTCACGTTTCATATTAACACAGGTACAAGCTTTTAACATTTCCACATCATGTCCAACAACTGCCGTTGAAAGACGCCACTGTGCGACGCGGCCCAATGCTATAGTCGAAACTCGCTCTGCGACACAGAACAGAATCAGCGTCGAATACTCGTTCTATAACCACTCAGAAACACAAACATTCAACTTGAAGTAAATTGCGGCGAAAACACCGCAATCTCTCTCTTGTGACTTTTATTTCCCGGCGTTCAGGGATTCATCAAACCACTTCACGTTGCACAAAGTGCAGCTCTCTCTGGTTTGTTCGCGAGGTTTTCCAAGGAAATGTTATTGTTGATGTAATGAGCCAATGTGAGGGCTTCAAAGGATGGTCTTTAAATGAAATTAAGCGTTGATCCATCGATTGTTCAACGAGTGCACGACTTGTTTAACCACGGCAAATAAAGAGGCAATTTGGCTTAAACGGTGCAGAAAAGCGATATGAATTGATCAATTCTCATTGGTGGCGTTGGAGGAGGTTATTTTATCAAAGCTTAAAGGGAGACGTAAAATGAAATTGTGCCTTTTCAACAATAGATAATACTAATCAAGGAGAAATCTTAAATATCACTTCTTGTGAGGACTGTTTTGACTGTGTATATTAATAGTTAGTTAGTTGGTATAATTTTAAGACATTCAGCGTCTCAGGCTATAAACGTCTTTACAGATCCCAATGTCACTACCAAACTTCTGAAACTCTTTGCCTCTCTTAATTTAAAAATCTAAATTTTCGTATATACCTACACCCATTTTCAGAATTCTCTGTAAAGACGTTAATAGCCTGTGACGATGAATGTCTTAAAATATATTAACTGACTAACTAACTAACTAACTAACTAACTAACTATTAATACACATATTTAAAAATTTAATATTATACAATAAATATTTATACATTTATTATACTGCAGTTTACAAATAAGTAAATCTTTCGTAATGAAATTGAATGCTCATACTGTTGTTGCTAAGACTGTTTATATTATATGACCAATAATTGGTGTGGCTATTTACTTTCAGCTTCTTATTGCGCCCCTGAAGTTTTTATTGATTGACTTATTCCACCACTAGAATCAAATCGAAGTTACATCAAATTGAAGTTCGACTCAAAGCAAGCGCGCACATGAGCCCAAAATCTAATTCATCACACGAAATAACCTTGTCCCTAAACATATTATCCCGTCAGTATTGTGTTGTGCTTTGCGATACATTGATTGATCTACCATTTAAACCCAGGGAAAATGATCGATTAATAGGGTGTTCCCGGCGAGCATCTTAAAAATCGATTCTTCATCATGGTTTTAAATGGGGAAATGTCGATAATCGCTGATTCACGCTTAGCTACCGTTCCTCGTTGACTCCTGGGGGACTGCGGTCAGTTTCTCTTCCGCGGATTGAGTTGTCAAGTTGAGGAGAATTTTGGAATTTTCTTGCACTCAACTGCGGGAATTCGGACAATTTTATTTCTTGACACAATCCAGTAACCTAGTTTGAAACCGAGATAAAGTTCTAGCGGTGAATTCCCGTGGGAAAGTGGTTTTGGAGATGAAATATTGCGCTTCTCGGAATGGCGTTAACTAATGAACGGGCCTCTTCCGACATCAATGCCACGTATCCAATTTTTCCAGGCAGGATCTCGCGGAGCATTGAAAATACAGAAATAATTGGGCGATGATGAGGGAAACAAGAGGGTAGATGATAAAAAAAAATAATTTTCACTGGAGAAAAAATCTCCAGCATCAAACGGATAAGGAGATGGGGAAAAAAGAGGCCAGTTTCTGCGAATTGATGCAATATAATTGCTTCGGTCACTATCTTTATCTTGATATTGGAAAAAATATCGTTTAAATGTTTTGCTCTTCCTTTTGTCTCATTTTTGTGAGCTTTGTCAACTTGAGACTAAATTGCCGACGCTTAATTTTTTGGCAAAAAAAAAAAAAAAAAAAAAAAAAAAAAAAATAAGGAAAAAAAACCCTCAGAGATGTTAAAGAGCACGAATTCCCCCCTATTTTTTTAAAGGAGAAAAAATTGGCATCCTTCCTTGAAGTTCGTGCAGTTTTCTTCGCACAGAGAAGAAAAATTACGGTAGTTTTAAAGAATTTCCGTTGAGTGGTTTTCCGTTTAAAAAAAAAAGTATGACAGGAAGTTTGCGACGTCACAAAACGAGTTATGTGGTTGCCGACTTACACCGTCGATTTTTTTTTTTTTTTTTTTTTTTTTTTTTTTTTTTTTTTTTTAAATTGCACAATAGAAATTTTGTACAAGAAACACTTTTAGACTTCATATAAGTCTTTTAAAAGCTTGTCTTAATTGTCTAAATAATATTAAACTGATTCTAGATACATTTTATAAAAAGTACTACCTTTACAATATTAAGGAGAAAGAATGAAGACAGATTTACTTCAAAGTAAAAAGGTCTTATTAATTTATCTGTGTAGAATTGGGCGACCGGACTCGGTCAAGTGCCAAGAACCTCCGATCACGTCCTAAGAGCGTAGAGAGGCACGATGATTAATATTATGAGAATTTTGAGAACCCCTGGATTCCAAGCTCATGGGGCTTGCGACGTTTTAATCGGCGGAGGCATCGGTCCCATTCCAAGAGCGCGAGCGCTTCAGGGTTGGGGTGCCGATGCAACCTGCTCTCATATGCGGTGTACATCTTGGTGATGTAGTCCTCCACAGAATCAATGTCGAGGTCTGCCCGGATATCGACATTCCTCTCGTACCAACGAGCTTTAGCTATGCTTCTCAGAATTTTCATTTGTATTACTTCTATCTTATCTAAATTTGTTTTGGCTGCACAACCCCACAATTGGCAGCCATAGCTCCAAACAGGCCTCAACATTGACTTGTAGAGGAGTAACTTGATATTTAAAGGTAACCGTGACTTTCGTCCGACGAGCCACTGCATATTAGAGAACTTTAAACGTAGCTGGGCTACTTTCTTTTTAATATGGGTGCCCCACCTGAGCCTGGAATCCAGGTGAAGTCCGAGATATTTGGCAGTTGTGTCATGTGGAATTATATCGTTCCCTAGGGAAAGTGGAATGTGTTTATAAGGGCGATTTGTAAAAATTATTTCTACCGATTTTGTGGCATTTAACTTTGTTTTATCTCTCAAAGTCCACTTGTTGATTTTATTCAAGTGTTGTTGAGTTGTATGACGTGCCTCTCTATAGCTCTTAGACGAAGCCAACACGAGAGTATCATCGGCGTAAACTCCCAACTTACCCCTCCTCCCGGACTGTGGGATATCCGCTGTAAAGAGAGAGTAAAGAAGGGGGGACAAGCAGGAACCCTGAGGAACTCCTGCTCTAATGGGTCTGAAACCAGAGGTTGAGTTTTCGTAACGAACTCGAAATTGTCTCCCTGTGAGAAAAGAAGACAGGAGCTCCACATGGTTACAAGGGAGCATTGAGAAAAGCTTTCCAATGAGACGCTCGTGCCAGACACGATCGAACGCTTGTGCAACATCAAGAAAAACCGCCACACGATATTCCCCCTTTTCAAGGGCGTCCTCAATGAATTTTGTGATGCGATGTAATTGATCAACTGTCGAATGCTGAGCTCGAAAGCCAAATTGTGCATCGATAATTAAATTATTTTGTTTGACTATTTCATTGAGACGTTTTATGTACAACTTTTCAAACAGTTTTCCCAGAACTGGCAACAAAGAAATTGGCCGGTACGATGCAGATTCTGCAGGCGGTTTATCTGGTTTGAGCAGAGTGATAATTTCTGCCATTTTCCATTGTGTGGGAATGTATTTAAATCGTAGAACAGCATTAAAGATACCGACCAATTTCATTATTGCCTTATTTGGGAGATTTTTTAGAATAAGACCGGAGATTTTATCAAAGCCGGGGGCTTTTTTGGCTTTGATCTTTCCTTTAATCTCCTTTATAATCTCAGAAGGAGATATGGATTTGATTTTGACTGGTGGGATTTTCTTGACTTTTTTTGGTTTCAATGCGGACACCTCCCCCTGTCCTTGCGGGTCCGAGTCGGAGCTATCAGCGGAAGATGAGCCTTCTGAATCGGAGTAAGGAAGTTCAATGTTCTCGTGGGGCTGAAAGACAGCCTCGAAATGGTCAGCGAGCACTTCAGCCTTTTCTAAATCGCTATTAGCCCAAGTGTTATCTTTTTTACGAATAGGAAATTTCAGTTGCTTGGGGCGTTTTAAGTATTTAGTGGCAGCCCAAAGGGAATAATTTTTATCTGCCATGGGGGAAAGCGAATTGATGAAATTTTCGAATTTTTTGTTTAAAAATTCTTCTGTTCGTTTCTTTACAATTTTATTTAACCTGTTAGAGTGAGAGATTTACACCGTCGATATGTCGGATAAATGAAACAACTTCGTACTAAACTTGCAGCTCCTTCCGACGTTTTGCATACTAATTTCAATGAATTGATTTGGATGATTGGATTTACGGCTGATTAAGCAGTTTCGGTGTGCGGGGCATACCATTTTTGAGCTGCTTAAAAAAGTTTGTAGGGGCTGCGAATTTCCTACTTAAGCACTGGTTATTGAAAGTCGTTGCCATTGTTTGGGGGTGGAAATCGCGCACCGCAATCAAGGTATTACGAGATGGAATTTCATACCAACGCGCCTCATACTGCAGAGTTTGGATTTACAGATATTATCGGTAAACTGGGGGCCTGCATGGTAGACCTTGCAAACTGCTCAATCTCGGCGCTAGATGACTCATGCTCGAGCATCTCAATTCAGGACATTTTTCTTGGCACCTGTACTGATTATATAAATGGGAAGAGGGGCCACTCTTGAGACGCAACTGTCAAAGGCAAATTAGTTTTGCCAGATTCTAATACTACATTGTGCACTATACAAAGAGAAGGTACTAATTATATGTGTGATTTAAGACGAAGGTTTCGCAACTATGCTAGATGCTCAAACTTCCGCGTCCGTGTAGCAGTCTACTAAATGTCTGTCTCTGTAAACTTTCTGAAAGTTCTGAACTATTATGTTATATTGCAACGGAGTGACAATATTTTGAAACTTCAGTGTTACTTGGAGAGCTCAAAGGGAGTTAATACGGTTTTGCAATTTTTCCACACAGGTGGCGGCGCTTAAGCAGCTTCTTTTCTCGCAGAAACTATTTTCCTTTCCTTTCAGAAAAGGAAATGCACACAAAAAGGAAAACACAAAATGTATCGAATACATTAAAGAGCATGTAAAGTGAAAACTGAAATAGACCTCTTAACTCTTCGATGCCGAACATTTTTCATTGCATACGCAAAGTCCCAAGTAGGATCGCATTCACCCTTCTTTAGGTACATCAAATTTGATAGTTTTTGAAGTATTATTTACGTTCTTTCTATATTTTAGAAGGTAAGGAAGACTTGTTTTTGGGACAATTTTACATTCTTGGTAACCAACTAGCACTTTCCCACCCCCTCCTCATCCGGCGTATGTAACTCCTCTGGAAGAGGTAGTCGGGTTAATTTGACCCGGGTTAGGATTTCTAGAGATAGTCGTCAAAAGAAAATTCCTTGACACTACAAAACTCTTGCCAACATACGAATGTTTAGACGTGCTCCTTACAGGGCACTTTAATCTCATACCACTAAACATTTTTTTACTTAATCTTAATTTGTCTCTAATTACAAAAAAAAAGGCACCTCAACTCGCGTTGATAACGGCGCAGGAAACAACTATTCGTACTTGATGGATGTCCATGTTGCATCTGCAAAACTGAAGGCGCGATGTTGCGATGCTTCGCTCTATGCTGTCGAGGAAATGTTGCTTGGATTAGCGAGGAAAGGAAAAAACGAGGCTCGAATACATCCCTCCTATCTTCGACTGATTTAACCCTCAAATTTTTCTTCTTTTGCACTTGCGTATGATTCTTTTTTATTAAGATTTATTTGTAGACCGCAATATCTACGGCTCGCATGTACCAACCTTTTAAAGCCCGAGGGACAATTGTTTACAGCAAACCTCCGATCAAATGGACTACATTTTGCTACGAGGAACTATAATATCTGGCATCATCTATGAAAACACTTATGAGCATAGAGTGCATGATGGAGCATTCGTTGTTTCTAAACTAAGCCCGAAATTGTGGTTCCCAATTGCAAAATGTAGTCCAAATGTGATCCGGCTTGGGCATCCAAATCCAAAGGTTAATAAAAAACGTAACAATAGAGGAAGAATAGAAGAAAAAAGAAGAGGAAAGGGAGAAGAAGAAGAAGAGGAAAAAAGGACGACGAAGACAAAGAAGAAAAAAGGAAAAATATGAATAAGAAGGAGAAAAACAAGACGAAGGAGGGACAGAAAAGGAAAATGAATAAAAATAAGAGGAATAATAATAGGAAGATGAAGAATAAGCGTTTGCCTGCATGAGCACAATGAGGGAACATACATTGTTTCTTCACTGTGAAACAAACACATTGGATCTAGAGTCCAGACTCTTAAAAACATCGACAAGAAAAAGTACTCTTGATTCGATCAGAATCTAGCTGAAATCACGAACCAAGCCTAATTTAAGCAGATTTCGTTTTGATTCAAGCAAAAATCCGGTTGAATCAAGAGTATTTTTTCTTGTCAATGTTTTCAAGAGTCTGGACTCTAGATCCAATGTGTTTTTTTTTCCAGTGTTAAATGAGCCTGGATTATTAATTCTTAATTGCAAAATTAAAATCCATATTCCTCGAGTATGGCATCAGATTCCTCGCAAAGCCCTCGAAGCCGTAAAATTCAGCAACCGCGGCATAGTTGGGGTTCGGGGCGGCAGATCAGCGCGTGTTGTTTTTCTTCGAGAGAGCACGATTTCCGGTGCTTTATTACGCAGCCCCGCGGGAAGTATACCACACCGCAGCACAGTTTCACGATATCCCCGGCCGAAATGGATCCACTTGCCGCGGCGGAAGTCTATATAGCGGCGCAGCCAACCACGCCGTGGTCTGGTCACCCCTTCCACCACCCTTTCTCAGCCCTCTGCATTCCTCTTCTCGACCCGCGAGATTCCGTCGGAACGAACCCGGAAATCCAACCGCGGATGCATTACCATTAAACAACGAGTTTCTTTTCTTTCTTCCACCTTGAAAATTTGGCATTACACCAGGAAATAAAACTCATTACGATTACCGAGCCGTGATGCTAACGGAACGAATTAGATAGTCGTTCGATGTATCGTTCGGTTCAAAATAATAGAACATAACCTCGAACGTAGATTTTAGGATTTCAGTCATAAAAGCTGGAAATGAGAAAATTCCTGTCAATTTCACTTTTCATTAACGCATTTTATACTCTTAAGAATAAAAAATCTATTACAAAAAACCCGTTTCCTCAGACTACTGAATTGGCTTTTGAGGCTACAATTACAAGTTGAACCAATAGATATCGATACAATTTCACCTGTTTGTTGTATCGTTTGGTTCAAAACAATAGAACATACAAAAATTGTATGATTTAAGTTGGAAAAGCTGAAAATGAGAAAATTCCTGACGATTTCACTTTTAATTACCACATTATACTCTTAAGAATCAAAAATCTGTCACAGCAAATCCGTTCCCTTAGACTACTCTATTGACTTTTGAGGCTAAGTTTACATGTTGAACCAATCGATATCAATATATACAATTTCACCTATTTGATGTATTGGATACAATCTATAGATTGCACTCGATGGTGGTTCGTTGTATCGTTTGGTTTAAAACAATAGAACATACCCCAAACAAACATTTTAGGATTGTGAATATTTCTCTTCCGATTTTCCAGACGATTTCGGTAGTAATTTGATCTAGAAGGTCTGAAAAGTCCGAGAAAAAATATTCTTAACTTTCTTCAAGAGTAAGTAATTTCTGAGAGAAAATTAGGCAACATTCGAATGCTTATACGGCGTTTTTACTTATCACGGCAGTGTGCCTATGGAGTCCAGCGAAGCAAAATGGAACGAGCAAATAGAAGAAGTCGGACATGAAATTTTTCGCTGAAATTTCAAATTTTGATGTTTATTCCGTCACAAATCCAATTTCAAGGAGCGTTTCTGAAACGGAATTTCAAAGAGAAAGAAACCAACGAAATCACTTTTAGACTTTTGCGCTTCACATTTTCGAAAATATAAGCTTTCAAAGTTTCCAAGTTTCGTCCGACTGCTCCCATTGACTCAATTCACCGTGCGACAACGGCAAGACAAGAGAATTTGTCGGTCGCGCGCCTGCGATGGACGGCAAGGCAACACGCACGGCACGGTGTCCGGCGCGAATTCAATTACCGACAGACGCTGCAAGCTGCAAGGAGGTGAGCTTTGCGCCGCTGCGGCCGCACTTCTCCCGAACTTCTCGCGAGCAACTTTTAATGCAGTCAAAGAGAAGCATAATAACTGCGAAGAATGAGCAATTAATTTGTTATCGCGGGACTTTGCACCCTCCCCGCCCCCTGTCTTGTCCGCGTTGCAACATTATTGAATTAACGCGGCAAGACAGAACTCACGTGCCGCACCGCTCGACAAACTGCACGAGCGCTCGTCAAAATTACCGTGGCCGCTCAGTTTTTCCCTGGTACTTTGTTGCCAGGGTTCCTACACACTATGAGAAAAGAAATTCAGTCAGTTTGTAAACTTCTTAGTGTTCTTTGCGCACGGTTGCCAAAGAATTAAGAAAATGAATTTCTCGGACAAATTTAGGTAGAATGGATATGTTGCATGTGTGAGGAATTTGCGATTGACTGTTGATTCCTGTGTAAAAGTTCGCGAGAAACACGATGACGCCACTGTTTTTCTCTGAAATCAACTCCGAAGCTCAAAAAAAGCTCTCAAGTTGAGGCCAAAATGGAGGGGATATCCCACCCTATACCCTGAGAGTCCACGTCTACATCAAGACAAACTCTCCATGCAAAGATAGATAGCAACTACATTAGCAGGGTTGCCGTGTTGTCAGTTTTGGAGTCCCCAAATAAAGTGGCAACCCTGCTAATGTATTTGCTCCCTATCTATGCATGGAGATTTTGCTTTGATGTAGAGGTGGACTCTCAGGGTAGTGGGATATTCCCTCCATTTTGGCCTCAATTTGAGAGCTTTTTTTGAACTTGGGGAGATGATCTCAGAGAAAACCAGTGGCACCATCGTGTTTCTCGCGAACTTTTACATAAGAATCAATAGTCAAATCGCAAATTCCTCACTCATGTAACATCTCCATTCCCGGACAATTGAAACTATGCCAGATGGTTAAAAAGACATAATTTAAAATCGTTTTCAGGCGAAATTTTCAGTTCGAAACTGCATACTCACTGCGGCGAGCGATTGAAGGTGACGTAACAATTTTTCCCTGGAACGTTCGTCATTTTCCCTGGCGTTTCCAAGTTTTCCCTGACTTTCGAAAATTCCAAGATATTTCCAGCTTCTCCCTGACATTTCCCGGTATTACCTGATCATGTCAACCCTGTTTGCGCTCCTCTAAGAGAACGTTCATAAATTTGAAAAATTGAAAAATTCGTTTTGAAACGTCGCATGGCGCTTGTGATAATGCCGGAAGGTGAAAACTTGACTCTAAATTGGTAATCGTCAGCCGTTAAGGTTCTTTAAGTAAACTGCATTTACTGCTTACATTGGAAAAAAACACATTTGATCTAGAGTCCAGACTCTTAAAAACATCGACAAGAAAAAATACTCTTGATTCAATCAGATTTAAGCTTAAATCAAGAACCAAGCCTCCTAATTTGAGCGGATTTCCTTTTGATTTAAGCTTAAATCTGATTGAATCAAGAGTCCTTTTTCTTGTCGATGTTTTCAAGAGTCTGGTCTCTATATCCAATGTGTTTTTTTTTCCAGTGTACTGCGTCAGAATTAAGTAACTCCCCCCTTTTTCGTGAGACAGGAGGAAAAAGGTCTAAAACAGAATAGTAGAGGGTTGCAATACTAATACAGGAACGTTGTGAAGGGCCGTAGGTAACTGCCCCCTGAAATTGAAACATAGAACCTGAGGCAATAAAAAACACGGTGAAAAACTGCAAAAAGCGATAATTTCTGCGAGAAGTGGAATAAACGACCGACCTGACCGAAACGAACGGAAAAACACGGTGAGAGAAGAGCGGGGCGGGCGGGGGGTGATTGGAAGCGATAGGAACATTCAAAGCACCTGCGGCGTGATCAAGTACTCTCTACTCGACTACGAGTCGGTGGATCTCGCTGATAATCACCGGTAATAGAAACGGCTCTCATGCTAGGTTAACTCGCCACCCCGTCCGTTCGTTCGTTCCGATTCAATTAGATTCAAGATTTCCTCCGACCTCCAACCTGCAACTAACCATTTACTCCTGGCCCAAACCTAACCTCAATTTCGGCCCCTTCCTGCCGGCCGATGCAGCCTGCCGTACTTCGAGTGAGTACACTCGAGGCTATCCGATCCACAGCTCATCGCGGTGTTTTGCGTCTGGGTTTCGTGGATCACTGGAAAAAAAAAACACATTGGATCTAGAGTTCAGACTCTTAAAAATATCGACAAGAAAAAATAATCTTGATTCAATCGGATTTTTGCTTAAATCAAGAACCAAGCCTCTTAATTTGAGCGGATTTCCTTTTGATTTGAGCTTAAATCTGATTGAATCAAGAGTATTTTTTCTTGTCAATGTTTTCAAGAGTCTGGACTCTAGATCCAATGTGTTTTTTGTCAGTGATTGGTGGATAAGGAATTAGAATTTTGCCGGGATATCCAGTTTAAGTTGGAATACATTTTTCAATTGGAAACAAAGATTTCTGGCTCCAAATCAGTTTAGAAACAGCGTGCGCGCCATCAGTTTCCCCATGCACATAATGTTCTTTACGGATGAAGTCCCTGATTGAATCGACGTACGCGAAAACGTCCGATGTCCAAGACAGAGTTTCAGAGTTTGTGTGGAAAATTTCGTTGTAACATAACGACACATGATGGTTTAAGACGTTAGGAATGTAGGAAAATTTTATAAATAATCCCCTAAGGGTAATTAAACGTTTACATAAAAGAGATCGATCCTATTCAGCAGTGTCGTGGGACAAAAGAAACCCACCGCAATTATGAAACCCTGTGTTGGACAACGGACGTTTTTGCGTACGTCGATTCAATTGCAAGATGCAGTCCACTTCTGCCGTGCTAAGGAAAAACGCCGTATGAACCTTTAGGCGTTGCCAAATTTCCTCTGATCAAAAACGACTATTTTGGAAGACTGATGAATATGTATGCTATAGTTTTTCAGATAATTTTATTCGCAATTGCACCTTAAATTCCTGAAAATTTCAAGGAAAAATGTTCATAACTTTTCCCACAAAGAAACATTTAATCGAAGGAAATTTGACAACTCTCGAATGTTCATACGGCGTTTTTCTTTAACAAGGTAGACTTGCTTTTGCAATGCATAATAAGAAAAAGTAACCAAAATCTTGAGTTAAAATATTTTTAGGAGGTAAAACATGAATTAACACAAGCTGTTGGTTGATTCTTATGTATGTTAGTTTCCGCTGTGTCAAATCGATCTAATAATTGAGTTGGAGGGACCAAATCAGTGCGTTGAAAATCTGCGACCTCGTTAAATAGTTGCCAGCTTCCAGAATCGAACCTAGGTCACATCGGTGGTATACCACTGGACAGGGTGCAAATTTGAGCATTATAATTGTCAACCAAAGGCTAGGGTTATTTTGTGTTTTACTTTCCGTATTAACCCAACAATTTGTGTGGAGATTTATTTCTGTGTAGGTACAAGTTGTTCAACAACACTGGAAAAAAAACACATTGGATCTAGAGTCCAGACTCTTAAAAACATCGATAAGAAAAAGTACTTTTGATTCAATCAGAATCTAGCTTAAATCAAGAACCAAGCCTCTTAATTGAAGCGGATTTCGTTTTGATTCAAGCAAAAATCCGATAGAATCAAAAGTATTTTTTCTTGTCAATGTTTACAAGAGTCTGGGTTCTAGATCCAATGTGTTTTTTTCCAGTGAGTACATTACGCGCAAACGTCATTGGTTTAATTCTTGTGCAATTGATTTTTGCGATAATTGCGCGGAAACCTTTTCGGCGCTAAAAACGTGACGTAAAGTTAACGCAACTGAACTCGCTTCCTATTTACTGGCTTCTCTCTATGTTGTTAACGTATGAATGTTTTATAATGTATTCGCTTTGACACGACGACTGACAACAGATCCGGATCTATTTTCGGGCGCTGAATCGTGCTAATTTCGTTTCCTCTCCAGCGGGAACGAAGATAAATCGTGAGACGAAAAGATGGAGAGTGATTTACGATTGGCTGCACCGGCGCGGCCACGGCGATGCCCTTCAATCGCCGACGCGCTCTCACTAGGACCACGTTTGAAACTTTTCCGGTCTGCGAAAGGCAGTAACTATCTGATAAGCTGTCAGCATCTAAAATTCAACAAGTTCCTCCTCGAAATAAATGATCATGAACCGAGGTACGCGGAGTAGGTGCGAAGAATACGCCATTCCTAACGACCAAGTTCATTTCCCGAAGGTCACCGTTTAATTGAACCTGTAAATCGACGAATAAGTAAGGAAACACGTATCTTAATTGCGGTGTTTCAAAATCTCTACTCCTATTTCATTTATTCGAAGAGAAATAAGTCAACTGTATAACTTGAAATTTCCGCGGAATATTCTGCTAGTAAAGAAGAAAAACCAAGGAAGTTTTTAAGGAATTGAGTTGACTAGTTTGCCAATGAAAAAATTAAGTCCGATCGGAAGTCTGCGACGTCGCAACACGTTGTCTCGGACTTGGACCATCGAGATGAACCGCTGGACAGGGTTCGGCTGGACAAAAATCACCCCTCCCCCCTCCTCTAATTTGGAAAATTTGCGATCCTCTTTTTCCTCAAAGCTGAACTTACCGCTGTCTTGAGTAAAATGATACCCTTTTCTTCCACTTGTTAACCATGGAATTTGTTAGCCGTAAGTCCAAACATAACACGTACTGCTGCTTTTCCTTACACGAAGGCCCTTTTTACACAGTCGAAAGTGAAATTTGTCGATTTTTAATCGTCCCAACAATTTATAATGCTATTTTTGGGGCTATTGACAATGTCACAAAATATGGAAGGTTTTGTTCAATAGAATTTTCTGATCAGATGCTATTATAATAGCGTCTGATTCGACTTAGATTAGTTTCTATGCTATTAATTGTAAGGACATTGACTTATATATAATTCAATTTCCTCAAAATCTCATTTTTGCATTAATGTTCTTTTCGGTTACACGGCAGAGTAGATCTCTAAATGAAATAATGTTGAAAAATGAATATTTAAGTGATCAGAGAACTAACTGTAAACGTAAAAAAATCGTGCGAAAAATATTAGAAATTCATTGAGTAGACCTTACCTGACAATGAGCAAGGCCACCTCCGGCTATCTGGTATTCAACCATGGGGCAGCTGGTCCGATGTTCCTCGTGGAATTTCGGTTGATACGGTTCCAGCATCCGGATTTTCCCCCATCGGTTGAAGAACAAAGCTATTGCAGCGACCCACAGTATGAGCACAAATATGACGATTAGCGCCTCTTCTGTTCTCACCACAATTGGACCTAAGCAACAAAATTACAATAAGGATTTAAAAAAAATAGGCTGTGTTCACATGAAATACCCTGAGCACCGATATAAAAAAAGCATGAACAATTTTTTAGCATACGGGTTGTCATAATCGAGTTGTATACTTTATTAAGAAAGTATTTACCTCCATTTTCCGCTGATGCGTTTCAAGTTTTACCCATCATCTGAGTCATAAATCAATACAGACGGATCACGACATAATTAAACAAGTATAAGTGAATCTTACACTTGGGAATACAGTTTTAGGAAAATCCACTTCTCCGCGTCTGTGTGCTGTGATTAGAGTAAGCGTGAAATTTCAAGATGATACCACTGTTCGACCTCGTGGGAGCCCGTGTTGCCTACATCTAAAATTGTAGGCGAGTTTTCAATGCGTTAAAATCATCTCTCCATGTTTAAGGAGTCCATGTAAGTCCTCCTTTTTAAAGAAAAACAATATTTCTAATTTATATAATTAATTAAGCTACTTTTCAGGCTATTGCGGTTACAAACTGATAAATGGGGGGGGGGAGGAGCTTGGGCCAATCTTGCCTGATTTGTAGGAGGAAAAGAGGACGAGAGGCTGTCATACAAGTGCCTTTCAAGAAGTAGGAGTTCAAAGAGTCGGCCAAAATGCCGAACGTGATACTTGCACGGCCGCACGTGAGTGTAATTGAACCCTTGGCGAGGCCTTTTCATGAACTTCTCAACGAATCGACGCTGAGATAGGAAACTTTATACAGGGAGCACGAAGCAAGTCTGGGCTCTGGGGAGGGTTGTGAAATGCAGCGGAAGACGTGGAATCATGTTTAGCACCACACGCTCGTTGTCCGGGACCTTGGGAGCCGGCTAAATGCCTTCCTTGATGAATTGTCGTTGCGTGCAATAGCTCCTGAATTGCACTTCATTCACAAGGGCAGCCGCCTTATTGAAATGCTCCCCGCGCGTGGAAAAATTTGACCAAGAGAAAGATGATCCTATCTCACATCTCACTTCATCCTCGATTTTAACACTTGGAGATACTTTTCCGCCCCCCCCCATCCCTCCCTATCTAAAACTCTATCTTATTGAAATGTGTGAGTTTAAAAGAGGTGTGGAAAAATTTGACCAAGAGAAAGATGATCCTACCTCACATCTCACTTCATCCTCGATTTTAACACTCGGAGATACTTTTCCGCCCCCCCCCCATCCCTCCCTATCTAAAACTCTATCTTATTGAAATGTGTGAGTTTAAAAGAAGATGTGTGAGTTTAATAGAAAACTAGTAACAATAAAATATTGTTTGAAAATAAGTTCAATTGTTTCTTATTGTATTCCACAAATGACAAATATCAATTATTTTTTTCCACAAACTGATTTTCTTCCCGTTTGATAGGGCCGGAGTTGGCCGACTTGGCGAAAACCACACCGGAAGCTAAAATGAGACAAGACACACAGAAGCGTGGCGTGTCTTGCATGCGATACATCGATTGATCTGCCACTTAAACCCATGGAGAAGGACAGATAACGGAGGGTGTCCGCAACGAACAACTTAATAATCGATTCTTCGCCATGGTTTCTAATGGGGAAATATCGATAATCGATCATTTACGCCTCGCCACTTGTGACACAAGTTCGGTTGACGCGGGAACAAGGAACACAAAGTAAACAAAGCCATTGCTTACACTGGAAAAAAAAGAATCTTAAATTTGCCGCCAAGAAGTATTTCTTCTTAAATCAAGAATTTTGCTGGTTAATATAAGCTACTTTTTTGCTTAACCCAAGCATTTTTTTTCTTGAATCAAGAAAAAGTCAGCTTAAAGCAAGATAAAGAAAATTCTTGGCGGCAAATTCAAGAATTATCATGCTTGATCCAAGCTACTTTTTTTTTCAGTGTAGTGGATCGAGTCAATTAGAGAGGTCGGGCATGGATTTTTCGGCTAAAACCGCAACTTTTAAAGTTTATTTCGTCACCTTTTGAATTTCATAGGGGGTATCTAGAGGAAAATTTCACGAGAGAACCAATGGAACCACTCTCAGAGCCTCCAAGTTCTGTATCGTTATAAGCGTTTAAAGTTTTCAAATTTTGTCCGACCTCTCCTATTGACTCGATCCACTGTGCGTCGGCTGGTTCTAGAGTTCACCTATTTTTCATCGTTTTTAGTGCTACGTTCATCGCAAACTGTGCCAAAAATGACACCGACTTTGAATTTGTTCGTGTTTCACTTCCTACATACATTCCAGTCGCTTTACAGCGCGCTCGGGCGCTCTGCGACACCTAATCGCCATCCTTGCCTATCGATCCAGAGGTCATCTGGTAGATGGCATCTTGTGATTTCATCTTGAATGCCACCAATCCACGATTTTGCTGGGCGTCCCCTACGTCTTCTCCCAGGAGGAACCCAATCTAGCACCTTCTTAGGCAACCTATCATCCGCCATTCGTTGAACATGACCATACCAGACAAGCTGTTTGGTCATAATTTCATGCACGATGTTCTGCTCTGCTGTTTCACTTCCTACATCAATCAAAAGCAACCCACGAACACAAGTATTCTCGGAAGTCACAAATGTTTTCATGTTTTGTCGAATTGGAGAGCATCTAGTTAAGCTGGCGCTAATGTTCTTCGCCGAGCCAAGAAATCACGGCTCCGGACAAGGGTCGCAGCTCCGAGACGACGTTTTGGCGTTCGTCTTCCGTTCAAAAGGACAATGGAACGGCGATGATTTTAAATGATCGAACACCGCGGGTGGGAGTACGTTTACACACTTAGCCTCCTCCATTGTGTCGCAAACATTGAGTTATGATAATCTCCCGTTTCCCTCTGGCCGGGCAAGGATGACTGATGGAGGAAAATACGCTGTTGCCGCGGTATCAATATTTTCTCTCGACCGTCGGAAAGTTTAGAGCGTTGTGTCTCTCCGTCCATTCCGGTCAATGGGTCGGTTACGCCGGTCACAGAATCAAGATTTGGTGCTTTATTCTTGCAGATCAACTAAAAATTGTGAGATTTGTCCAAACAGCAACTTTATCTACGTTATATATTAACCGAGATATCGCGTCTTGAAAAACTCGATTTATGACGTCACCCACTGCGGTAATACGTACCATGTTATGCACTACACTGGAAAAAAAACACATTGGATCTGGAGTCCAGACTCTTAAAAACATCGACAAGAAAAAATACTCTTGGTTCAATCGGATTTTTGCTTGAATCTAAACGAAATCCGCTTAAATTAAGCGACTTGGTTCTTGATTTAAGCTACATTCTGATTGAATCAATAGTACTTTATCTTGTCGATGTTTTTTAGGAGTCTGGGCTGTAGATCCAATGTGTTTTTTTTCTAGTGCGGTTGATGACGTCAAAAATCCGACTTTTCAAAGGATGATATCTCGGCTAATATTCAACGTAGAAAGTTGCTATTTAGACAGATCTTCTTAAATTTAGCTAATCTACAAGAATCAAGCACCCAAAGACAATTCTGTTACTAATACAACTGGCCCATTTCGACCCGAACTCATCGTTTGAAAATACATAACTTGTGTTAATCACAAAACGAATACACGGCGATAGAGAAACACTAAGCCCTATGTGACAGCCGCTGTTTATAAGTGCATTTTGGTGGGTCATTCTGCTCAAAATGGAGCAGTTGCACCCCAAAAATGCAGCCAAGTGATTGAGTTAATTGCACAAAAATTACGATATGAACGTTCGATCCATCAACAAGTGGCGAAAATAACCTAATTCTTATCGCGGTTAGTGAGGTCAGCAAGCGTGAATTCCAAACGGCGAAATATCTGGTATTTGATGATAATATATGTTTGGAATTAAATGGAGGGGATAATTTATCTGCCAATCATAGACACCTAATCATTAAATTACTAATCTGTGACTAATGAAACTGGCTCACTGCCACCGAGAATCATTTTGAGATCATTTGAGGGATTTTCCCTATTCAGTTAGTTAATCTTGATTATTTTCGCAGGACGTCACAATAAATTAAAAATACCGACATAGATCGCACTTGTCGATACGTCCATCATTGAGTTAAAAGTTTCTGAAATCCTTTTACTTCCTGAGATTAGTGAGTAAAGAATATTTGTATGATAAAGCCGAAATAAACGAACAAAAAAGGGTCACATTTTACTTTCCTTGGCAACAAAGGATATCGGGGGAGTTAGAACGGATTTCTGGATGAATCAAGAAAGGAGAGGGATTCACTTCTGAGACATTCAAGCAGTCAAAGCTATTGTTCCCCATCTTAATGGAAGCTACCAGATTATAAAGAAAAGCGCTAGCCAGCTGTCACGTAAAATTTAGTCTTTAACTGAAGGAGGAGAAAAGGGCACATTTCATTGTCGCGCAACTTGAAGGTCAAAAATTCCTGAATTTCTTTCGAATGACTTGTCAATCTCTCTTAAAAATCTACTGAAAAATATGTATTCTTTTTTTCTGAGGAAATTTTATGATCTTTTTTGCTATTATAATGTGGGAACCGACTCTTGAGACATGGTTTTGTAATAAGAAACTTAAGCTATACATATTGAAATATATACCATGTATATGAAAAAAGTATGTATTATGTATGTATATGTTTATAGTTAGTTAGTCAGTTTCAACATCTTAGGCTATTAATGTCTTTATACAAAGAATATGGAAGATGGGTGCGTATACAAAAATTCAGATTTTGAAATTAAGGGAGGCAAAAAGTTTCAGTATTTCGTATGTGACATTGGGTTCATCGCAGGTTAGTAGGTTTGTGTATTTGTGTACTTGTGTACGTATAACTACTATACACGTGTAATCTAACTTAAAATCAAAACAAACGATGTTTCCTTTAGAAAATTAATAAATTATATAACTGAGAAAGTTACAAATTTTGAGGAAGAGTTCTGCAATGTCATAGTTCATGTTTTTAGGTGTGAAACAATTTTAAAACGAAAGTGGACAACCTTGGTTCCTTCTTTCGAATTTTACGACCCCTTTAAAAACGTCAAAAACTGGTAATTTTTTTAAGACTATGACCTATCATGGTGTTCACAACGAATTAGATTTACTTTTAGAGATAGAGGCCTCACCCGTTGAAAGGCACTGTAGTAACTTTCATTTAACAAAATATGCATTGATGACAAAAACGAAGGATGATTATTGTTTTAAATTTCATAAACATATCTGTGAGATGTTTTAAAGAGATTGAAGATGCATGTGAAACTCAGCGAGAGGGATCACAAGAGAATCACCAACATCCCACACTCCGTATTTCAAACGAAAGATCGGTTAGGCAACTATTCGAACGTCTAGGTAGGTATTTGGCCTATACGCTCATTTGAAGGCGCTTCAAATGCGCAATGATCGCTCGCTTCCTTCAGATGACTCTCTAATTTGAGGTTACGGAAAGAGGAGCCTAATTTAGGACCCATCATGACGAGGTTACACCTGATGACATATTTTTATCTCAATATTGAAAATTAAAGTGGTGTAAGTCTAGATTTTCTACTCGCGCACCTCAAAAACGACGAAAAAGAGGAGCGATTAGAGCTTGCAATGAATTAAATGATAAAGCTAAGACAGAGGGGTACATATGCATGCAGGAAATGGCACATACGTCTAATTTACACAATATAAATGATATAGGTTTATTTAATAGTTAACGATGAAATACGTCGATTTTGCATCATCCAACTTGTAGACTTTTAGCGGCTCTGGTGCTTGCACTAGTTAGCGGCTCTGGTGCCTGCACTAGAGCTGCTATTCCGGACGGTCCCAGCTGGGGAGTATCAACGGACCATGTTACATTGGAGAGACCGCGTGTTGGTTGATGGGAATCGGCGCCATTTTCTGCTGTTTAGGGGGGACTGATTTTATTTTAATTGATATCTTTTTCCTGTGAGCGAATGCTATGTTGTGTAGTGTATTTTTGGAATCATGGTGATACTGTCAATAATTCAAAACGGGTCTGTGCTTTAATCTCGCACTGGAAAAAATGTACTTTACGTTTAAAATTTGAAAATTCAAATCTATAAGTTTTCGCGCTTTTTTCGAAGAATGCCGTGGTTGGAGCTTCCTAGTCATACTACTCGACATCAGCTGATAGCAAACAAAGGTTACCAAGGAAACCGTAAACGCGTAACAACTACCTACCGTCGCCAGAGCCGCTTTCCGACGCGAATGCGTTGGAGCTTCCTGCTTGTTTTGTTTCTTTGGGAAAGTAGTCAACTTAATTTCTTGAAAACTACCTTGATTTTTCTCCTCTATCAACAGGATAATCTGCACAAATTTCAAGCTATTAAGTTGGCTTTTTCTTAACAAACGGACATTTTGAAACATCGCAGTGGATATACTAATGTCGCATTTTAGCGCCTTTTAACGTTGCCATATTTCCTTCGATAAAAACCGAATTTACTGGGTTAATTTTAGACAATTTCGGTCTCAATTCAATCTAAAGTTTTTAAGGAATTAGGAGCATGGCTTTCCTAAAAAATTCATATTATATCCGGGAAATTTGAGAGCTCTGGAATTTCCATACGACGTACGATGTTTTTAGCCCGACAGCATAGCTTTGGAATTGAAGGAGGTCTCGTTGATTATTGTTGAGAGGCGTTGAGCGATTGGATTTAAGTGTGGGGTATTGGGCTTACCGCCAGGCGTGGGCATGAGGTCCGGCGGGGGCGGAATGGGTGGCATCTTGGGCGGCGGGGGGTCGAAGTAGATCTCCACGTAGGGCGTCTCCAGTTTATTGTCCACGTCCAGCTCTACGCTGTCCTCATCCTCGTTGCCCAAGTGTGGATTCTGCTGCACCGAGGAGTTCCATCCATCCATCGCCTCCGCAACTCCTGCAACATTATTACAAACACCACCTTGAGACAATCGGTTCTACTGGCTCCACAGGCCGCGCTTGTGTTTGCCGCATAGTTTGGGAGGAAAGATTTTCGAGGAGAACCGAACTAAGGGAAACGATCAAAATGGAGATGTTGCATGTGGGAGGAATTTGCGATTTGACTGTTGATTCTTATGTAAAAGTTCGCGAGGAACACGATGGTGCCACTGGTTTTCTCTGAAATTAACTCCCAAGCTCAAAAAAAGCTCTCAAGTTGAGGCTAAAATGGAGGGGATATCCAACGCTATCCTGAGAGTCCACCTCTATATCAAGACAAACTCTCCATGCAAAGTTAGGGAGCAAATACATTGACAGGGCTGCCGCTTTATTTGGGGACTCTAAAACTGAAAACAAGGCATCACTGCTAATGTATTTGCTCCCTATCTTTGCATGGAGAGTTTGTTTCGATGTAGAAGTGGACTCTCAGGATAGCGTGGGATATCCCCTCCATTTTTGCCTCAACTTGAGAGCTGTTTTTGAGCTTGGGAGCTGATTTCAGAGAAAACCAGGGGCAACATTGTGTTTCTCGCGAACTTTTACGTAAGAATCAACAGTCAAATCGCAAATTCCTCACACATGCAACATCTCCATTTTGATCGTTTCCCTTAGTTCGGTTCTCCTCGAAAATCTTTTGCCGGAAGCTTAGGTCCTTTTTCACATGTCCTGTGGCGTACTGAGTTCTCAACGAGTGGCACCATCGATGGAAGCCTGAGGAACATTTTATCATCACAGAGTGCGCTAACTGATCAACTCCTAGAGAGAATTTCTGTGAATTTCCGATCATTACCACACAGGAAAAGGAAAAGGGGAAAAGAAACCCAAGTCTAACAAATTTTGGACTGGAACTTCAAGACGGCATGTATCTCCCCCCTTAATGTTTGTGCTGTGAGAGCCAAACTTGCTTCTAAAGGTCAAAACTTCCTTCAGTAACAATTACTAAATTTTGAATTTTCGGAAGATCAGGTCCCTTATCAAAGATCGTCGCGCTAAGAATAACTTTAGCTAATTAATAATTAAGAAAAACTAGGTAACATGCAAATTCTTAACTTCGTTTAAAAGAGAAAAAAAGGAGCACGACCCTTCATAAATTAAAGAAGGGTTGTTTTTCTTTCATTTAAATGAAATAAGACAGGAAGTTTGCGACGCTAAGAATGGATATACAAAGTGTTCTAGTTTTACCATACATGCTCCATTCCTGGTATTCTCCTGGTATTCTCCTAGTATTCCTAGTATTCCTAGTATTCCTAGCATTCTTATATTAGTCCAATGCATGTCCAATGCATCTGCCTCAATAGAACACTCTCCCTCCTCAGTTTTGTACTGATACTCACACTGGAAAAAAAACACATTGGATCCAGAGTCTAGACTCTTGAAAACATTGAGAAGAAAAAGGAGTCTTGATTCAATCAGATTTAAGCTTAAATCAAAAGGAAATCCGCTCAAATTAAGAGGCTTGGTTCTTGATTTAAGCAAAAATCCGATTGAATCAAGAGTCCTTTTTCTTGTCAATGTTTTCAAGGGTCTGGACTATAGATCCAATGTGTTTTTTTTTTCCCAATGTATTACAGCTCAAACTTTAGACTCTAATTGAAATTTTTGAACTCGTCGGACTCATTTTCCCCGCAAAATAGTATGGACCCAGCACTTTTTTACCACCTTGTTACTCTCTTCGTAAATTGCATTAAAATCCTCGTCTGTCAACAGCAACACGATGACGAGGGTTTAGACTTGACTCGAAGGTGGGATATAAATCCACTGAGTCAGAAACATGCTGAATAAAAAGTCGTTTGAAACCATATTATATTTAGAGTTTAAGTGAGAGGCACGCTCGAAGATTTTTCCCGGAGATACACCGTTTTTCCTGCCCCCATTCAGGCTACCAAGAACATTTGTAGGAATAAATTGATTCGGTTGCAACTGCCAGATGTGATTCACTTCCCCGCCCGAGAAGAAAAAGAACACAGAGAAAAGTTTCTGGCTATCAATCATCTCCGCGGAAATATGAACTTGAGAATATCATTCGTTCCTTGGCTGTCTTACTTTCCTGTTTCTCCGCGGACTCTGCATGCATGACGCGTTTCAATTTTCACCCGGATACCTAATTTCCTCAACGTTGGAGGGAGACTTACCAGAGAGGCCTATCTAAAAAACTCAAATGTATCTTTTTTCATCACTTTTTCGCAAATAATACTTGGGAAACACAAAAAATGTGCGTTTGTTTGTGTGTCTCGACTGGTTTCCATTGAGCATTGGACCGGCTGCAAATTTCAGATAGAGCAAGAAGAAGAATTTTTTTTTTATGGAGAATGCCTGCAAAAGCACGATGTGCGCGTAGAGAAGGTCTGACATACACTCCTAACTTCACAATCTGCGTGAAGAATATGCATTCTTTAAGCTTCCGCTTCAAAAACGATACCCCGGCACAGGTGAACATTTCGTAAGAGGAGTTGTCGCATTCAACCCTTCCGCGCTAGGATGCTACACAATATTCAACATGGCCAACGCCAACCCTCCAAAACACACGTGACGAGACAGGATTTTATCAATCGGTGTGTTTGGTATTACATTTACAATGCGTTGATGAAGACCATGGTTGCCCCCTTGCGAATTGCGCGCGGAGGCGTCAAACATGTTCAATATTGTGTAAGTATCCTATAGTGCGCAAGGGTTAGATAGAACAACTCCTGTTAGTCCTGTTACGGAATGTTCACCTGGGCCAGCCGCTGTATCGTTTTTGAAGCGGGAGGCTTATTAAACCCCATATTTCTAACGCAGATTGTGAAGTTAAGATTGAAATTCGGACTTCCTTGATGCG
This sequence comes from Bemisia tabaci, assembly GCF_001854935.1. NCBI lineage: Eukaryota > Metazoa > Arthropoda > Insecta > Hemiptera > Aleyrodidae > Bemisia > Bemisia tabaci. The sequence goes on from NW_017553907.1 coordinate 3,666,426, forward strand.
CTCATTGTGAGTTTTGAGCCATTTTCAGTACAAAAGAAACTCTTTTCCCTCTAGCTTAAATTTGCAACAGGCCCATTCGCAAACGAATGAATCAGTAGCTGATATCCCAAGTAGCACAATGCAGCGAAAATATCGAAATTGAATTGCAGTTTGATTTGAATAAAAACGTAATTTTTTACCATTAAATTGCAATATTTTTACATCATTTAGTTGATTTCAAACAATCAGCAAAATGAGCTCCATCTGTCAGAAAATTAGGCATTATGCAATGCAATGAATAATATGAACTCATTTCAATTTTATTGCAATACGTTTCAATAAATGGGGCCCCTTTAAATAGAGGCGAGGCAACATACACAACACTCAGTGGAATTGCAATATTTTTACTGTGTAATTGCAACTTAATGCAATATGTACTACTTGGGCTCTAAAATCAGTTAATAATTTGCCTGAATTTATGGCATTAGAAAAGCCATGTAAACAAATATAAACAAATAATTCACAGGAATTAGAAAAAAAGAAAGAATCTAAACGCATTTACATTCTTTTCCACGCTTTTCCGCGCATAAAGAACGTAAGGTGGGTTTCAATTCGGAGGGTGAATCGAAGCGACGAAGCGTAGGGGTGAGGAGGTGTGTCACGGAGACCGAGTTTGAATGAAGTCGTGAAATCCGTCTTGATGCATTAAGTTTAAGACGTCACTCAAACGATGATTGCATTTTTGAGAGTCGCTCAAGGCAATGCCGACTCGTACGGGGTCGACGTTTAGAACCGCCATGTTTAATCGAGCTGTCGTCACATAGTGCAAGAAAACGAAAATAATAAAGGAGATTGAGCTGAACAACATATACTAACTTCATACAAAACAGGTTCTCCACCATTCCCGCGTAAGCCGTGTACTAGGATGTCTTCACCAGAAAAGGCAGGCAGGTAAAGAAAACAAAGCTATAATAACTTCGTTGTCATGCTCGCTTTAGGAAAACTATGGGGGATCAAGAAAGAATCTAAAATAATATAAAAAATCGAGCCAAAGAGAGGCTTAGTCTAATTCGCAAAAATCGCCTTGCAAAGTGCTCATCTGAACATTCATCATTCATCAGTCATCGGTAGGCGACTTTTATTTGATTTTTTGCGCAAAAAGTTGCTCATTAACCACCCTCAGCAAAAAAAAAGATCTGACCGCCGGATTTAACTTCTTTTCTCACTCAATTACATTCCTCCGATTCTTGGTGCTGGGTCTCTAATATAGGGATCGTATTTGATAGTGGTTCGATGTATCGTTTGGTTCAAAACAACAGAGCATAACATCAAACAAAAATTTTAAGATTTAAGTTGGAAAAGCTGAAAATGAGAAAATTCCTAACTATTTCACATCTCATTGCCATTTGGCACTCAAAAGAATAAATAATCCATCACAAAAGACCTGTTCCCTCATATTTCTAAACTGACTTTTGTCAGCACGTGGGGAACAAGGCTCCAATGAGAAGGTCCCAGCTCAAATAACTCGGAGTGAAAGACATCAGGGTGGCATGAAACGTAAGAAAGAAATTAAGATTGGAAATCTCAGTGAAATATTTCAAGAAATTTCACGATGTTGTGAAATATTTCGTATCTTTCAGAGGCTAGAGTATGCAACCCGCACTCAAACACACAAAAGTAGTAGAAAGTCACAATTTTTACATTTTGCGTAACAAGAAAAGGAACCGGTATTTCTCAGCATCTTTCATAAATTTCTGAAATTTCATGAAATATTACACGTAAAATTTCAAGATTTTATTTTTCATGAAATTTTGCCACCCTTAGAGACATGGAAGGACCTTTGCAGCTTTTTGCGCAAAAGATCAAAAACAAATTCGCCTACTGATGACTGATGAATGTTGAGATGAGCACTAACTTTCCAAAGCGATTTTTGCGAATTAGATTAAGCCTCACTTTGGCTCGATTCTTCAGATTATTTCTACACGACAACGCTGGAAACCACGGTGTAACTTCCCTAACCCGTCCCGCGGGTGGGTGAAGCGGCAATAAAATGCAGTTATAAACCTAAGCGGTTCCTCCCACAGTCCCACCGCACGGCATAAAAAGAGAACGCGCTTGATTTTATCAGCCTAGCGTGGATCCCGGGCAGCGAGGGGTGGGCGATCCAGTGCGGAGGGAGGCAAAAAATACGGGAGGATGCCCGAGGGGCCATTACTGCGGCCCCGTTCCACTCGAGCCGAGGAGCGGTTTGTCGCTAAATCGGCCAGGTACTGGTACATGTTTTAGTTTAATCAAATTGCGTCTTGGGCTCTCGGCAGTTGGCACCGTGCCCCCGCTAATATCCTCGGGGCCTTGAGAACACCCCGAGCGGGGGTGGGAGGGAAGGGTGTGGTGACTCCACGCTCTTTAGCCTTGAGACACGAGCCATTACACCTCTCCGCAAGGGCTATGAGCGAGTCCTGATTTTTTGCCCTGGATGGAGGAGGAATTAGAGTACCTATCTTGGGAGAGTGGGGTAATTCGTGTTTTTGGCTCGGTGCTGGTCTGGAGAAAGTCTAAAGGTTACTTTTTCTAGTCCAGGGTCGAGTTCAAACCACCACTATCTGCTGAACGCCTGTCTAATAATCCTAATACCCGCATATTAAAGACAGTCGTTTAAAGTTTAAATAAGGCGCAGTGCAGTTCACGCTATTTCAAGAAATACACGTTTGAAGTTACGAAATTACATGGATTCTTACGGCGGAAAGATTTCAAACTGACTTTTTCATGCTTAAAAATTAGAACTTTGGAGCAAATTTTTCATAGAATATGCATTACAACTAGTTTAACTTGAAATCATGAAAATTTCAATTTTTTAAATTTCCCGAGGAGAGCAAGTTATGAACAAATAACACGAACATAATACAGCCAAACATTAGTGTTGGTTTAGATTTTCAACATGGAAGTGCTTCTAAAGTCATCGACATCTTAACAAACTATTCAACTCCTTACCCCAACTTGTCCAACTGACCGAATCTGGTATGTGAGAACGGAGATAGAGAAAGTTCAGAAAGAGCCGAAATCAAATTTCCGCTGCTTGAATACTACGTATCAACAAAGTTTGTTTGCTCAACTTGAGAGGAGTCGAAACTCTTATTAGCGACGAACGCGTGAGGACTCAGCACTGTTCATGAAACAAGTCCACGTGATTTAAGCCAACTTAGAAACGCAGACGATGCGACAAGTAGGTTCAATCGGTTTTATGTGACATGAAAATGTTTCATTTCCATCACATCGAATGTTTGATACTAAAACAGCAGGAAGAAAATAGGGAATAAACTCACATATGAGGACTTATATGTAACAATGGCGGATGTGAAAAATTACCTTTTCGAAACACATTCAAAAAACTGTTTCGGCATCGAGAAAATGTTGAGAAAATACTTGAGATGTGATCTTCGAGATCTGTACATTATGCCAGAGCCAAACATATTACATTTTTGTGTGAAAAAAACAGTTTTTAAAGCGTGTTTCGAAAAGGTAATTTTTCACATCCGCCATTGTTACAGATTATACTCATTTTACTGTTACAGAGATATCAGCGATTCAAACAGAGAGCATTTTCAAACTTTCGTATCATTTTAAATAGACCGCGTTTAGCGTAGAGAATTAAATTTTATCAGGCAATTTAATTATTTACAACAGGACTTTAGTGCGGACTCCTTTGAAAATTTTAAAAAATTTGCTTCGTACGATGCAGAAAACTCACTGTTTGCAAAAAAAAGTTGGCGAACCATTTTCAATGAAAAAATTAAATTAGCCCACTAAAATTTGGCAATAGCTGATGTGCCAGGGCACCTTTCTGCTAAACGCGGTCCAAATAAGGCTCAATGTCAGACTTGGGTTCCATTCAACCGAGCAACTATTCAAGCACGGAGGATGTTGTACTGCATAATCTGCTTAATTGAAGGCGCGTTCGAAATTGAAGGAGACCTAAAGCCGCCGAACTTTAAATTTTACACCACTAAGGTCGGTGGCGAAGGAGGTTCGGGTGTGTCTCCAACCCGAACATTACTACTCGCTGTACTGATAATGAGACGTGGAAAACAATATGCAGTTAGTGAGCTGCAGATGCGATTTCTTTGATTTTCCAGTCGAACTGCGGTCCCAAATGAGCCAAGTTCGTTTTTCCTTCAGAGCAACCGACACAATCGCGTCAAGATGCACCGAAAAAACTCTAACAATCGTCTTTTCCAGACGGAAGAACGTAACGAGCTTTCGTTGCTGCAAAATTTCCTCCGACAAATTGTACTTTTATACGGAAACTCTAGGGCCGAAAACATCATTTTTTTTAATCTTCTTTGATTACATACAAGAATCAGAAAAATCTTGGACAGATTTTTCTTGGTCATTTAACATATTCCTATTAAAACAGGAGTGAGTCAGTTGCACTAAACACAGATTCGCATTTCGATAGATTAAGCTTGTAGACTAACATTTATTAAAGAGATATAAACAGATGATTAATTTATACGTTTAATGACGGAGAAAGCCCTCATCCAAAAACACGGTAGTGCATACCAGTGGCGTGGCGTGCGCGATCTATATCGATACTTCCCCATTTGAAGCTGTGGTAAATAATCGATTATTGAGGTGTTCGCTACGAACACCCTGTCTTTCGATACTTTTATAGGTTTAAATGGTCGATCAATCGATACATCGCAAAGCACGCCACGCCACTGGTGCATACCATGTTTTCTTCTACCTTAGATACATCAATTATTAATGCACGCACGGTACACTGGAAAAAAAAAAAACACATTGGATCTAGAGTCCAGACTCTTAAAAACATCGACAAGAAAAATGACTCTTGATTCAATCGGATTTTTGCTTAAATCAAGAACCAAGCCTCTAAATTTGAGCGGATTTCCTTTTGATTTAAGCTTAAATCTGATTGAATCGTGAGTCCTTTTTCTTGTCGATGTTTTCAAGAGTCTGGACTCTAGATCCAATGTGTTTTTTTTTTCCAGTGTACGTAATGGTTGCTCGGCTTAAAACACAAGTGAAATCAAAGCAGAAAAACCATTGAACGTATCACCGCGGTGCATGGATGACGTTGTGTTTCTAAAAAGCGAGATCTCCGCTGATTTTGGATAAAACAACTTGGCGTTTGCACGAATCTTACTAATTTTTGCTGCTCTATGATCTGAATTACAGGGTGTTTCCCTAAGATTTCGGATTTTCCTGATATTTTCCTGTTTTCAAATAAAATTGCCTGATTTTGAACGAACCAATTGACACTCGTTTGATTTTAGAAACTAATATATGTATGTATTTAATGAGATGAATCAAATGTTTAAAAAAAAAAAAAAAAAANTGAGATAAGAGATTGTCAACTCCCTGATGACCTGTGGGAAGACCGAGCTTTGTGGCGATTAGGCGTCGCACAGCGCCAAAGAGCGCTATAAAAGCGACTCATATATATATATTCAATCAGATTTAAGCTTAAATCAAAAGGAAATCCTCTCAAATTAAGACGCTTGGTTCTTGATTTAAGCTTAAATCCGATTGAATCAAGAGTATTTTTTCTTGTCGATGATTTTAAGAGTCTGGACTATAGATCCAATGTGTTCTTTTTCCGGTGCATAAAATACTCGAATATATTTCGTTTTTGCTGATGGCAGACGCCCTGTGATATCATTAAAACACACGTCTACGAATAACGCAAGTGACCCATTGTCTAAGTCAATTTTGCAACAAGTCGCGACGAAGTTACGTTCCTTCGTCTGGGAGCCTCCAACAATTGGACGTGTTTCTGCCGAACGGAACTATGTGAATAATGACGTGAGCCCTGTTAAGCATTTATTCTTATGGGTCTCAGGGCTCACGTCTTAATGCACACAGTTCCGCTCGGTAGAAATGCGTCCAATTGATCTCTCGCACGGGGCAAAGTTTAATGAACCGCGACTCCAGGAAATCGAGATGGGACCCGGGAATTTCCGACGAGAAACAAGCCCTCGGGAACCGACGCGGAACGGAGACCGAGGTTACAGCCCCAAAAAATAGAAGGAAAATAAGGGCGGGCACGGTGGTGGAGGCGGCGGTGACGAGGACGAAGCCAAGAATCGACTCGTCTCTCCACCGTTTCAACTTGGCGACAATTAATGACATGATAGTGTTAACGCTCAAAAGACGCCCGCCACTCCAGATCTCTCGCGAAAATCCGCTTTTAAAAGCGACTTCTCCCGACGTTCTCCCCGAGAAAGAACGGACCTACATTTCAGCGTTGCCAAATTTCCTCACGCAAAATACGTTTTTATAAAGGAAGATCTTGGACATTTCTAAGGAGCCGTTAAAGTATTACGTTAGGCACTTGGGGATGGGAGAGGGTCCGAGCTTGTCTTACGGAGCCTTACCAAGAAGGGAGGGGGGGGGGGGGGGTTGTCAAGCCGAGTCTTGCGTAAGATTTCCGTTGTAAAAAAGTCCCCGATTTTCTTGAAAAAACACCCCTAAAAGTCTCCGCTTTTGGTTTTATAAAACTGGTAAGCACCCTGACAATTAAATTTCAATTATTTGTTTCTTTTTTTGCCGATTTTCACCAAAATACCTCAACAAAAGCCTTACATTTAATTCAGCTATTTTATCAGGCTTTCTCCGTTCTTTTTTTAAAAATGGGGGGGGGGGTCCCC
>NW_017553907.1:3673134-3698094 GCF_001854935.1 Bemisia tabaci
GGGGGGGTCAAAAAGTTGGCAAAAATGCCTTACGTAATACTTGAATAGCCCCTAAGTGAAAGTTCAACTAATTTTTGCTCTGATCCCATACAAAAATCAGGAAAAATTTGGACAACAATTGCGAGGGTACATTTTTGTAAAAAATGCAATTATTCGAGTCAATTTTGCAACCGCGGAATGGAGTTACGTTCCTTCGTCCGAGGGACGACGTCCTAGGAATAATCGTCGCGTTTCGGCATCCGAGCGAGGCGTACATTAGTTTGATAAATCTTCTCCGCGAGGAGAGAGGGAGGGGGGGGGCAAGTCGGCTACGCAATTGCAATTTCGAAGCCCGCGAATTACTGTTTATCTCCCCCACCTTGACGGTTTGTCAAAGCTCGAGGGAAGGTTTCTTGTTCCGCCCTTTGTTCCGCGATCAATCTCTAGTCGCGGGGTTGTTTTGCAAGCTAATCGAATGTGTGATTTGCTCTTCTTCGAGCGCCGGAGCTTCATCCATCCAAGTCGTCGCCAGTCGCCGTCTCCTCCAGGGTCGTCGATGATGAACAACGCTTCAGCGCGCTGATTATTGAAATTGATAGACAAAGAAGACAGAGTGAAAACGCAGCGATCTTACTGGTTCAAACGGGTGGTTGTTAAAGACTGAGCGGGTGAATGATGGACTGAATATGCATCGCAGTTGGCAAAAATGAACCAGCGCGATTACAGAGTTGTAGAAATGTTGCTTTGACATAATTATCTAAAAATTCTCCCAGAAAAGCGAAAAGTGTTGGCTTCCTAACAAAAACTTGTTAATTTTACGGGAATATGATTGGGTAAATATCAGTACTGTATATATATTCAGTATTTTTAAAAGAAAAACAGAAGTTGCACCATTTTGAAAACACTGTGATCGCGCTGGTTCCTTTTCCTAACTGTGATCCATATGTATCCCGCGATTAGCCGTTAGTTAGGCCATCACTTACTTCCTCAGTCCATTGCAACCATCTACGTTCACCATTAGGATCACTCATTTTCCTCTATATCTCCTTTGGCTATCCACGAAAAAAAGAGGTCTGGGGTAGATGAATGATATGGCCATTTCCAATGAATTGTGGTGGGACCCACATTAATTGTAGTATAGTATCCTAATAAATTAGATTACTGACCCAAATGTTGCGAGGCAACCCCAATTTGAGTATGGTAGTATCTTAATACTACCGCAATTAATTGGAAATGTCGTTATCATGATACGTCTTTGCATGATATGGAGGTGAACTAACTCATAACTCCGGGAATCTTCTACATTTCGGCTGTTTATACTTATTTTTTTCCAACTTGGGAGTTTGTTTTCGAAGAAATCAGTGGTGCCATCGTGTTTTCCGCAAAATTGCAGACGGGGGCAAATATTCAAATCGCATGAAATACTATTAAACTTAATCAGCGGAAAAAACTTGACACAAGGACGTGAGTGATAGTTTAAGGAAAGTGCTGGTTCTAAGCAGGAGTGAGGGAAAAATCACCGGAAATACTCACTAATTATCCTTTTTGACATACTGTAACGCTACCTCGTTATAAGTAGACATTATTTTGCGATCAGGAGCTACAATATAAAACTCATTTTTAAACAAATGGCACATACGCTGTTTCTAGGTGAGCTAAAAATTGTAATTCCTTAGTGCAAAATATAGTCCACTTTATTGGTAAAAATCTTTCATGCTAAACCGATCCAAAGCTGACCTCAACTCTGTCCGTTGCAAAAAAAGAGGTCGACATAACCTTTGGGAACGTATCGGTTCGTCTGGAGCTCTTAGAAGGGGTTCTAATGCCTTAAATGGAGCTGCTTTTCCTCATCGACGGGAAATCATTTTTTTTCTCGAACGGGGAAAAATCGTAACAGTTTTTTCTCCTCCTTAATCACTACTTTTATTGGAGCTTTCCGCTCGCTCTCCGTCTAACTTCCAACTACTCAGCGAAAAGATTAGTGTGGAAAAAGGTGCCGTTATACCGATCTCTCCGCGCGATATACTGCCGTGCTACGGAAAAACGCCGTATGAACATTCGAGAGTTGCCAAATTTTCACTCAGATAGTATTTTTTTTAAAGAAAATTTTAAATATTTTTCCTTGAAATTTTCGGAACTTTTGGATCAAATTACCGACAAAATTCTCCGAAAAAATGAGAGATAAATATTTAAAAAATTTCTTGAAATTCGTGATTCGTCGAAGGAAATTTGGCAACGTTTGAAGGCTCATACGGCGTTTTTCCTTAGCACGGCAGTATGAGGCGAGAGGGAAAACGTCTGCAGGCTTTCTCGGGACGCCTGAAAAAAGACAAGCAATCCGAAAAATCACCGAGGAGGGACCGGCCGAAAAAATGAGCCCGTGAATTGAATTAAAGCGCTTGCTGAAATAAGATTCTGACCCGTTAAGAGGAATTTTTAAAACACGCCCGGATGAAAGAGGAGACCCATTTAGTCGCCCCTTTTTTTGCTCGCACTGATGGCAATCTATCTTTGTCACGGGGTGTCTGATCTTAGCTCCGCCTTCGCCAGCTTCGCCCTCCGGCGGCGTTGCCAGGTAGTCGATGGGTTCAACGCGAAAGTCAATTTGGAGAGCGGACTCACGACCAAATTTGGCTTCTCTTCCGCTTGGATCGTGTATCGGTTTGTCCCTTATTTAATGCGCCGCTAGGTAGGTACTGGGCGAGGGCGTGGGAGGCTAATCTTCCTTTTACTGTAATTAAATCCAAATTTCAGGTCCCCCTGTAATCGATTCGGGAAGTCATCCCGGGGGCTTGGAAGAGTGGGGCTCACTTATATTTTGTTGAGTTTTCAGGGTGAAACTTTCTTAGACATGGAGGAGAGGTGGGGCTCTCTTCTCCTTGCCATATCGTGTGACGTTATCTTACGCAAGTAAATTTTCACAGTCCGTGTCGACCACTTCAAGTTCTGCATTCTTTAAGCTCCATCACCTAGGATAACAGATTTTGAGAGCTAAGGAACGATGTCGCTTAACTGACAATAGAGAATTTGCAGGTGTCTGAAATTTAATGAATTTCGTGTTTAAGTGGAAATGAATGAGTGAACTGAGCACGAGGATACCCTTGGTTCAGGGGAAAAAAAAGCCTTCAAATACGCGGCTCATAATTCGAGGCAAAAACTGATCAGAGCCCTTGCCGGCAAAGAGATAAATAAATTTAGACTGGGTTTTGAACCGAACCTAATTTCTTTGAGGAACGTTCTTACTTTTACTTCATTCGCGTTTTTTTCTTACCTCTGTTAGTCCAGAGTCGCTATAACAACATCATGTTGTGTGAGCCTGAATCATAGAAGAGCCATTTATTGAACTCCGTCTCAGGGCAATCTGTAACATAGAACCAACCACATCGTTAAATTAATAATCATTCGATCATTAAAATGTAATTTTTCTGGCATGAGCTACACTGAATAACATTCAAAGAAGCACAAACCGTCTGCAGTTGCCTTCCTGAATATACGTAACTAGTGTTGCTCCAAACAGCATATCCCTTTGAGAGAAAATCGTGCTTGTGTGTGAGCTTTTTCCCTCTCTCATGAGATTTCAGCTTTAAGCTGAACTTTTTACGCACGTTGGCTAAAAAAAACTCAACATCCACTCAAAGAAGCGGTCGCACAATCGCGATTGTGTTACCACACATAATTGTTTTACAATCCGTCATATTTTAAGTATTCTGACTGTATATTGGGATTTAAAGGGAATTTTATTTTTGCGGTGCATTCATTATGACAGCCTCACTTCTTAAATTGGCGAAAGAGGTAAAGGCGAGTCAGTAAGACGGAAAACCCCATTCGGTAACGAGGAAACTATTGAAAGCAATTTGTGGCAGTTTCCGTTCCGTACTTGGGTACCTGTTTTTCTTTCTTCCGTTTTTCATTTCTTTCTCGCAAAGTAAATCGGTGAAATTTCGAATTCAGCGCTGTAAGACATTCAATCCTATTCAAACCATTAAACTTTGATAGTCATTCAAAAGAAGTGAGCACGTCAAAGGCGGAAACTTGAGAAATATCTTAAATGGACCACTGGACAAGGTATGAATTTCAGCATTCTGATACATGTTTCTTCACCAACATTTCACGTAAAATGCGATGCGCACAGCAAAAATTACCGAAATCAACTCCTTACGAAGATATTTAATGATTCTTGATGCATGAATTCAAACCACCCGCTCATGAAAACTCAATGCTCTACGTGATTCTCATCGCGCGCTAAACGTTTATCATGATAATCTCAGCAATATAAAAATCTGGCAACCTCAATCTTGACGGTTTGGCTCAGCTATAGCAAATTTCTTGTGCTTTGAACAACACATGATGGGAAATGAACATTGCTCGATTGAGAAGCTTGCTGAAACTGTTGTAGTGCGCGATTTGACTCAAGTAGAGCTTTGAGTTTCTTGTGAGCGGGCAGTGCAAATTCCTCGTAACCAATGTGGAATAAAAACGTTAATATCTTCGTTAGGAGTTGGTTTCAGTAATTTTCGTTGCACGAATCGTGTTCTACGTGAAATTCTGGTAAAGGAACATGTATCAGATTGCTTAAATTCGTACCTTGTCTAGTGGTCCATTGTATGGAATTTCAAAACTCTGCTGTAGTAGTTTCTCCTTTCTCCGATTAGAAAACAAAACTAACCTATTCTTATAGCACGTGAAATATTTGTCAGAATGGCGAGGAGAAGTCAAACGAGATGTAAATATGCATTGAAGACGGTTGATTTTCCTCAAGTGAAGTAAAATGTACCACGTTCTTATCAACGTCGCGCGTCGTAAATCTAGACGAAGGATTGTTAAAGTTCATCATACATCCCCTTATCTTGGAAAATGTGAGCGTAAACCTTACAATTAAATTTATTTAACATTACTTGATCAAGCCTTATGTAAATCCATGTCTCACGCATGCTTACAGTATGAATGGGCCCAATACAACTATTTCGACTGCTATGTGACTAAACTTGCATATCGACCGAAATGAAGGGACTATTCGTTTTTAGCAAAATAAAAAATTAGACATTTTATAGGAACTGAGAACCTCATCGAAAATCAAAAAGAACGCATGATCAGAGAAGAATATATATCGACGGTGTAAGTCGGCAATCACATAACTCGTTTGCGGTGTCTGAAAATCTCCGCCTCTATAATATTTTTTTAAAGGAGAACAAATTGACATCATTTCTTGCAGTCTTTGCAGAATTTTCTTCACATAGAGTAGTTTTCCGTTTAAAAAATAAAGTATGACAGGAAGTCTGCGACGTTGCAAACCGAGTTATGTGATTGCCGACTTACACCGTTGATATTTAATAATAATTAAGTGCTGAACTAATAAAACAGCACTTAAATGTATTAAAATAATAAATATAAGGGAAATATATATATTCTTCATTCTTAGAGGTGCTCCATATATTCATCTATTTCCTCTAAAATGCATTCTCATTAAGGTCCCAGTAATTTTAATTTAATTCAAAAAAAAAAAAAAAAAAATCGTAATAGTAGCGAACTACGATACACAACAAGAACTAAAACGAGTGTCCAAGGTGTAAAAATTCAGCATGAGAATATACGGACTTTAATATCATGTTGTTGCTCATGTTCTCCTCAACGGGTTATCCGGGTAACGATCCATCAGCGAGATTTTATCACATCCCGTCTCTTAAGTATTTAGCAGTCTTCAAGGAGCAAGTTATAATGCCCTAACGGCACTCACGGGGCAGATGAAGATAAATAAAAAAGGCCATTTTCTTGCATCTCGTAAAGGTGGCAAGAGAGGATACGGTTATGTGCTTTAAAGCTCCGTGCACGAGGTTTAACGATTTGAGGGTTTTACCGCACTAGTCCTCGAATCATTCTGCATATAGGTTAAAGTTTATTGAGCGGTATTTTTGTTTTACACTTGTGAGCGTGGGTGGCAGGATATAGGTACTGGATATGGCTAAGTGTTCAGCTGGATTGAGTTTTAAACGTTACGGTGATTCCTTTCAGGAGGTAAACAAACATCGATAAATCGAACAAATAGAGAATTAGCAGGTGTCTAAAATTTGATGAAGTTTGAGCTTAAGTGGAAACTACTGAGTGAACTGAACACGAGGATACCCTTGGCTCATGAATTGAACAATTATTGGAGAAAATATGACAAATTAATCTAATCTGCTAAAATGCATGTGTTTAAATGGGAAATGCCGCCAGATGACGTCACTAGGCCGTGTATTTTCTCACTGTTAAATCTTTTTTAAAACTATTTCCCATAGCAGAAAAAAATTATAAAAAATACGGTGAAATCTGCTCTTTAGGCACTTTCAGATGAAGCAATAAAATTTTTCATACAAATTCTACATTATGCTAGAATACGAGTTTTGCTTTACTTGCTTCGTACAAAAAGAGCTGTGAAAGCATAATTCAGCAGTCAATGGGTGGAAAAGCTCTTCCAAAAACCACTTCTATTTATATTTTTTCTATTTCAAGATGTTTAGTATGTTGATAGGTCAATAGTTTGTGGCAGTTAATGGGCCTGAAAAATTGTCTTACTCAGAAAATAATAGGTTTTTCCTCTATAATTAATATGTGCTGAATTATTCGTAAATTAAGAATCGTAATAACTGGAATTATCTGAAATTTTCGTATTAAGTCTCATTTCGCTTTAATTTAAGGTTTTTGGAAGATATTTTTCACTTCCTTTAAACAAGACGATACATTTTTAATGTTGCTCTGAATTCTGCGACCTTTTTCCGCAACTTTGACAAAGAAACTGTTGCAACGACATAGGGCGGATTGGAAGAGATTTTTCACATTCTGTGAACAAAACGATACATTTTTCATGTTGCTCTGAATTCTGCAACCTTATTTCGCAACTTTGCCAAAAACCGTTGCAACTACAAGGGCGGAGGGCATAATGGGGTTAACCGCGCGGCCTTGAATCGAAGCCGTTCATTTGGAAATCCTGGGGGCACGAAATGAGGTGTTGGGCGGCGAAGGAGACGCTTAAAACGAAACGACTTGGCTCAGATCTGCGTATCATGTCTCAACCCCCGTAGTTGCCGCGCCTTGCGATCGGGTCGAACTTTATCATCCCAAGGGGGATGGTACCATCAGGGTATATCATCTGCCAACGTCTCTCGCAAATAGGGGTGTCCATCCCCATCGTGCGGAGGACTTGGATTTGGCCGAATGCCAGTCCACCTTTGGGCTTCGGCTGGAGCCGCGGTTAAATTGTTCCAAACCGCGCGGCAGTGTTGCAAAGTGAGAAAATAATAAGATAGTTTACAACGTTGAATCCGTGTAACGCCGTAAGTTTTGAAGCCTCCCTTGGCAGCGCTGATTGTGCGCCGATCGCGACAGCACGTTGATTAATCCAACTGCGAAGATATAAATTAGTCTCGATCCATCGTTAGTATACGAGTTCGACCGAGCAATTTTTCAATATGCTTCTCAGAGATGAATTTTCATCCGGGGCCTCCTGGCATCTCGTCATCGTTCGAGCCCGTTCCCTCGTGATGAATCATATCTCTGCCGTCCACAGGAGTAACACCGTAACAGCAATCAAGACTTTAGCATTTTTCTACCACACATCTAGTTCTACACTGGAAGAAAAAAACACATTGAATCTAGAGTGCAGACTCTTAAAAACATCGACAAGAAAAAATACTCTTGATTCAATCAGATCTAAGCTTAAATCATGAACCCAGCCTCTTAATTTGAGCGGATTTCCTTTTGACTTAAGCTTCAATCTGATTGAATCAAGAGTATTTTTTCTTGTCGATGTTTTCAAGAGTCTGGACTCTAGATCCAACGAGTTTTTTTTTCCCCAGTGTGGTTCTACTACGAGAAAACTTGATCACTACGATGCTTTCTTTTGAAGATCTGAATGCTCAACGACATGCTACAGTTAATTTAGATTGAAGACGGATAATTGGTCGTTAATTTTTCGGCAATAAATCATCATATTTTCAATAAAAAGCTGAAAACATATAGAATGGAGTTACGGCGTTTTTGCTGAAGACGGTGGATCTGGATTGGGAAATCAAGGTAAGCAACGGTTAGAATGATTCAGTGATGCAGTCATTGGGTTTGGCCGAATCACATGCCAAAAATGAAAAAAATAGGCAATTAGGCATGTTTATTATGAACTTTGTGCGTAACAATGGAGATGTTGCATGTGAGGAATTTGAGATTTGACTGTCGCTTCTAATGTAAAAGTTTGCGAGAAACACGATGGTGCCACTGGTTTTCTCTGAAATCAACTCCCAAGCTCAAAAACGCTCTCAAGTTGAAGCCAAAATGGAGGGGATATCCTGTACGCTATCCTGAGAGTCCACCTCTACATCAAAACAAACTCTCCATGCAAAGATAGGGAGCAAATGCGTTTGCAGGGTTGCCGTGTTTTTAGTTTTGGAGTCCCCAAATAAAGTGGCAGCCCTGCTAATGTATTTGCTCCCTATCTTTGCATGGAGAGTTTGTCTTGATGTAGAGGACTCTCAGGATAGCGAGGGATATTCTCTCCATTTTGACCTCAACTGGAGGCTTTTTTGAGCTTGGGAGCTGATTTCAGAGAAAACCAGAGGCAACATTGTGTTTCTCGCGAACCTTAACGTAAGAATCAACAGTCAAATCGCAAATTCCTCACACATGCAACATCTCCATTGGTCGTTTATTTTTTGGCATAATAAATCATCATATTTTCAATAAAAAGCTGAAAACTTATAGAATGGAGTTACGGCGTTTTGCTGAGGACGGTGGATCTGGATTGGAGAATCCAGCAGCAGTTAGAATGATTCAGTGATGCAGTCATTAGGTTTGGCCAAATCAAATGCCAAAAATGAAAAGTATAGGCATGTTCAACATGAACTTTGTGCCTCGTAACAATTGGAATGTGACCTTTCTACGTATACAATTTATTCCTTGACTGACAGGCATTCACAAATATATATGAGGATGACTGCAGGAGCTGAAATTTTTTATCATAGGTCATGGTTCAATTCCCTTCAGATATTTGATTCTTCCGCTATTTCCAGAAACTAGAAAATAATGTGAGAAAAACTTTTATCGATGGTCCTCATATGTCTTCGACCAATTCTGATGCTTAAAACAATATCGAAAAACGTGGAGAGATTTAACGAGCAGCAGCAAAGTCTAAGAAAAATCTTCGACCACTTCAACGAACACGGATGTGTTTTAAGAGTGTTAGCCGAGGGATAAATAACAACAAATGAAATCGATTTATTACCGTCTCTACTCTCTGCGTTCAACAATTGCGCTTTCTGAGAACTCGGAGAGAACTAAAAGTTCCAACTGAGTGATATATCGGGTAACTGATATGCGCACTACTCTTTATCGTTCGATTTTCGCTATTTAATACAAGATTCATTCCTTGGAACATATTTCTTTGAAACTTTTCGAGTGTTCGGCCATCGCCTTGAGTTCAAAGAAGAGATCAATCATGTGAAAAACAAGTTTCGGATGAGGAAATACAATTTATTGCTCGTCAGAGTCAAATTGGTTACGTGATTCAAAAGTGGCATTTCTGATAAATTTGTGCTCCTTGAAGGTTTACTATCGTCTTGTTTATTTGATTTTTTTTTTGGAATACTTCTACCTCATTTCAAAAATGAAAGTACCGTCTTTCATCCCAATTCTCAAAGGAAAGTTGTCATAGGATTGTCAATTTAGTTTCTGAAGCCGATCAAAGCCTCAAATCAGAGCCAAAAACTCTTTTTTATTTCAATATACACAGAGAATATAATTTTAATTTTAGAAAAATGTCATAAACATTAATCTTCATTAGAATCAAATAAAAAAAATTTATGAACTATCAACGACGTGCCATAAAGTTGTATCATTCCTTAGGATAGAAGGCACCGAGCATTGTACTGAATCCGGCTTTAAAAAATAATAATAAAAAAATAAAAAACCACCATATAGAAAACCGAATCGGAACGACTTCATCCATTAAAAATAGCTTGAAATATATGCGAGATACATTAATGATAATATTAGCCCAAAAACCTATGCTACACACATCAAATTCAAAATTATCTTCCTCCAAAGACCCACCCTCTAAACTTTGATAACGAAAAAGGCACAATCGAAATTTAAAAACTCTGTGAACAATTAAATCTCAAAATTTACGGTAATTTCCTGGACTCCGACGTAAAGGTTTCAGGACATTTTGTCAACGATTTATTGTCCATGCACCTTCTTTGTCCAGTAGTTTATGCCCACACGTAAAATAAGCAACAGTGACTTGGTCCAAGCGTTATATTTTAGTCCGTACGTAAATCTACATTGACAACTAGCCGTGATTAGCTCTCTTTGCGAGCTAACACGCCTAGCCGAGGAGTGCCCCTAGACCCCAGTTCTTCGCTTCGGGATGAATATACGACTCGCTCCGCGAGCCGCCACCGCCTAACATACTTTTTAACATCGAAAAGTACAAAATGTAATAATAAAAGAACAAATTAAAGTGCTTTGGAAATAATTAAATTTGACACGGATTCACCAATATTTAAAAAAACACACATTATATTATTATTCCCCTTTGATAAATTGATGCATTTTTTTTTTCATGAATTTAAATGAGAATAATCAATGCAGAGTGTGCAAAAATTTCAAAATCGGCATGAATTCAAAAACGCTGACTATGCGAGTATAAATATTAAGCCTAACAGAGTGGAGCAGCGCGCGTGCTGCCAGCGTGACAAGCTCACTGGCGCCTACAAACCTAAGTGGATACTCCACGCATTGCACAATGCTTGAAGTATCCACTTAGGTTTGTAGGCGCCAATGCGCGTTTCGCGCTGATACGACCGCCCACCCGCCGTGCGGCGTCGCCTGAAGCAACAACTATTTCACAACAGAGGTGTTGCACAGTCTTATACAAAATTGAACGTAGGCATCCTTTAAAAGTACAGATCTTTCCTCGCAGAATAAATCAAGATACTTATCGTACACAGGAAAAATCTAAGAACCTTTAGCTGAGGCAAATCAAGAGGTTCATCCAGTTCAGGTATAACAAGGTGGGAATTTCTTGAAAGATAATTAAGTCCCGTTACACCAAAGAGGTGTAGGGAGTTTTAGTGAATTTTTTTGCATGGAATTGACGCTCCCCCCTTTTTACCAAAAATCTCAATTATATATTATTCTTCGTTGGACCAAACAAACAAACACACAAACCAAAAAAACAAGCAAACCCTCATACTTCCAAGACATAATACATTTTCATCCAAAAACGTCGTGAGCAATTGTCGTTTGTATCTACATGTGGACCAATTAACTTTGGGTCTCAACTGGCACGTGGACCAAAACTGCCGTGCCGAAAAAACGCGTGAACGTAAATTACTGGAAAAAACAGGTGCGTAGACAAAAAATCGTCGACGAAATGTCCTATAACCGCAGTAAATAACCATAGTACCAACCGTCGTATTAAATCAACTAACTAATTGTTTTAATGGAGCAAATTAATTAAATTGTATTTACCGAGATAGGTTACGGATAAAGTAATTTTTTTCAAAGTCACCTCCCCCCCCAAAAAGTTTTTTTCCTCACTCCAAAACCCCGAGGTATGTCTGCAAAAATCTCTAGTTGATCGCGAATAACCGGAATTCACTGTGCTGATGAAGTAGGTGCTACATTATCCTTATCTAAATCATCTGCCATCGTATACTAAAAACGTAATTTACTGCGTATCATATTTTTTGCAAGGCAACCGACTGGAAGAAATGGAGAAAAGGAAACAAATCTCATAATTGGAAGAAATTCTCTCAATTTTAAGAAGGAAGCCCACGGAGGAGGTTCTTGCGGCGCACAGTGGGTCGAGTCAATTAGAGAAGTCGGACACGCAATTTTTGACAAAAACTGCAAATTTTAATGTTTATTTGGTCACATTTTAGGTCTCAAGGGGTGCTATTGTCAGAAAATTTCACGAGGAAACCAACGGAGTCATTTTTAGAACCTCAATGTTTTGTATAAACGGAGTTATAAGCGTTTAAAGTTTCCAAATTATGTCCGACCTCTCCTACGGACTTGATCCACTGTGCGGCGGCTGGCGTAGTTTGTCGGGACTGGATCGGTGTCGAATTTCTTTGATTTACAGCCAAAGCTGGGAGCAAGTCGTCGTCTCGGACGGAAATCCTTTCTCAGGGAAAGCTTCCGAGAAGGTTAAAGGGAGAGTGGGGGGCGCGGGGGCTCAGCTTGAAATTTGCCTGAGTACCTTTGCCCGGCCGAGCCAGAGGTCCTATTATTGGCGCTGCGTGCCACGCACCACTTTGTTCGGCTTTCCTCGGGAAAAATGCCACCCAATAATCCCTTTGACTGTCAAAATATTGCCTCCATCAAGTATTGATAATGGTGCGATCCATTATGTCCATTAACTCCTCCTCCAGAATCTTTATCTCACCCTCCGCCCCCGCCCATCGTACCTTTTCCCAGCCGGAAGGGTCGAGGGGATATCGTTTCATCGTTCATCTTGTAAGTTTTAATGACGAAAGAGCACGATTTTGAATCTTCTTTTAATCGGGGATTCGCCGATAAAAAATGGATCCTCTCTTTCAATCCCTCCAGCGTGTCACCAATGTAAATCGCTGGGTAGGTGATGAGTTCTGAGTCTGTCCTTCATTTGAAATCTATGATCGCACTCTGGTGCTTCTTGTCGCTGGGATGGGAACAGTTGAAGAGACAGAAATTGATTGCTTTAAATAAAACTCGGAGGATAAAAAACCGTCTGTATGCATGGGAACATCAAGAGCGCATACGTTGTTTTTAAAGTTCTTCATTTGAAATCTATGATCGCATTTGGGTGCTTTTTGTCGCTAGGATGGAAGCAGTCAAAGAGACTGAAATTGACTGCTTTAAAGAAAAATCGGAGGATAAAGAACCATCTGTGTGCATGGGAACATCAAGAGCACATACGTTGTTTTTAAAATTCTTCATTTGAAATCTATGATCGTACTCTGGTGCTTCTTGTCGCTTGGATGGGAACAGTTACAGAGACAGAAATTGATTGCTTTAAATAAAAATCAAAAGATGAAGAACCATCTGTTTTTATGGGAACATGAAGAGCACATACGTCGTTTTTAAAATGAGTGATTATATTAGTTACAAATCGCAAAAAGTAGTCCAACTATTCAAATACGTAAATGTGAGGGTTGTCAGAGTGAATGATAAAATGAATTAATTTCAATTCGAAAAATGAAAAGGTGCTGTAATCCCACTCCTCCGCGGCAAATGCGCTTTTGCTTCAGGCTTCCTCTTTGAGCGCGTCGCATATTTTCACAGGTTTGCCAGTTCGTACAACATTGTTTTAATGTTTCGGTACGCGAGCTGAATTTCAGTATCATAGTTTTACCCAGTTTCATACCGCCAACGTTGTATCAAATATCTAACCAAACGTAAATGAAGTCCATTTCATCCTCTTTAAAGGCCTCTAGGTATAAAAATACGAACTCCATAGAATTATGACAGTCGCTGGGGTGTTTTTTCACCCAGTTCAAATGAGTACACAAAGTAACTCGTTGGTCGGTACATCAACAACGACAAAATATAGTGGAGACTTCCACTGAAGTGGTTCACAGCAATGACCATGATCACTTTAGCATTTCCTGCAAGGTGATTAATTTTTTACTTTCTTTATTTTAAAAACTTCGACGCGTACTATTGCCTAGTTGAATGTAAAAATCGTACTTGAATCTATTTGAACAACGATCGCACAAAAGAAACTTACTCTAAAAAATTGAAACGGTTGACGTACATAAAATGTAAAAAAAAAAAAAAGAGGATATCGGGAAAAATTATCAATCACATCTAGGATTTCAACGGTTCGATCGCATCTGCATCACGAATGGTAAAAATAACACATTTCGCACGCAAAGCGACATAGAAATCTCCCGTCTCTCAACTCGGTGTCAAAAGTGCCAAAGCTCCGCGGCGGAAATATTGAAAACAGGAATAAAACCCGCGAGTAAGGGTCGGAGAGTGGTTTTGTTTCAGAATGGAACTTTTTGACAGGTGCTTGATAAATGATTTTAAAACCTGACGCCGGGTTTAATGCCGATTCCTCGGTGATGTGACGTCAATCCGGCCACTCGAGTACACGCGGAAGGAGGACCAACTCGGAATCCCGAGTACTCATCGCAGCGTAAAACAATTCGGTTCCGAGGAAAAGTGGCGAGGTAAAATGGACGCATTTATGCTAAAAGGAACTATGTTACACGCAAGCCATACGCACATAGTTCCTTTTAGCGTAAATACGTCCAAACAATGATCGTTTCATTGAAAAGCGCTCGGACTAATCTTATTTGAACTCATTATTTTCCAAATCACTTAAACGCCAGAATTGCGAATGCGAGAAAAACAAGAAAAATACAGTGGATATCGGATATAACGACCTTGAAGGGACCAGCCATATTCGGTCGTTATAGCCGACAGTCGTTATAACCGATAGTGGAATTTTTACGCACGTATCCTCTGTTAAAGAGCTGAAAACAAGGCTGGGCTGTAGGTGGGATTCCAGGGTCCGATGAATTTTGCGATTCATTATCTCTTCAATAACACCTTTGTTTATTAACTTTATCTAATTTTATTTGAATTGAATATTTATTAAATTCATTTATTTTTTTATCTTTTTATTCTAGGGCTAATTTTAATTAAAACACTTTGTTTGAATTTGTAAAAACAAGGTATTTTATAATATTGAGATTACATGCACTATACACTACATTATGTTTGCACTACATATGCGCAATACCGAAGAAGTATAAAAATTCTAATTTGAGTAATAGTCCGTGATTTTTTTTTGCTTCACAATTGTGTTCGCGTACCCTTTTTATGACGCTCTATGGACAGTGCGTAAAGTGTGATAAAGTGGAATCGTTCCATTCTGGGTTCAAAATTAGGAATTTTTGAACAGTTGTGATGGCTTCTAGGGCGTCTGGGAACGAGATCCTCTCCTCGTTGGCCTCTGTTGCTGTCGCTCAGGTCGTTATAACCGATGACCACATCTGTTGGGACGCAAAAACTCCGTCGCTATGGCCGATATGTCGTTATATGCGATGTCGTTATAACCGATACATAAATACATTGAATGGATGGGATTTCAGCCGGGACCGACCAGTTTACGTCGTTATGCCCGATATGTCGTTATAACCTATGTCGTTATATCCGATATCCACTGTAGTTTTATAAGCGTCACGCGATGGAGATATCTGATTTTGCACTTAGGCCATATTGACATACGATGTTTCAAAAATGAGTCACAAATAGTGGCCCCTCGTTGCAAAAAGTAGTTCAGCTGGTTCTAGAGATGCAATTATTAACACCCTTAATGATTTATAATTTTGAGATGATGTTATGCCATCTAGTAATCAGGAAGTTTTTTTTAAAAAAATATTTTCCAAAGAAAATATCATAATTTGAATTGACTCGTGCTATTTTAAAAAACATCGACAAAAAATCGTTGAATTTAAGATCCAAGTTCGAACGATTTCAAAGCGGAATGTGCCCTGAAACGAGGAGGAAAATAATGGCGATTAAACACACGTTTTGAATAGTTATCAATCAATTGCTCATTTCTATAATGGCCTGTCACAGATGGAGTTATTATTCGAACAAATCACATCTCTTTATCAAACATTCGGCAAAGCCCCCGCTTAGCGCGATCACTTTCATAATTAACACAACTTCGTAAATTAACTACGCAGCGCAGCAAAACCTATGCAATATTTAATCCCTAAAATTGCTCAATTTGTCTTCCGTTTTTTTCTGGACGCTCACGATTATAAAGGAACATTCGTTAGGTCAGATTCGTGCAAATATTTTCAACTAGTTTATGAATTTAAAAGAAGTCCCTCCGAATAAAATTGCCCACTAGGAGGGGACCTCCTGAGGATCTAACTCATAAAACAAATGGAGGACACATTATAGGGACACTTTTGCTACCTCATAATACAGTCGTAAAATACTGCTCCCAAAGCATGAGGAATAAATAAACTCCTCTGATTGGCCCTGCACAACACGAGTGTCCTAAAATAGTCTCATGATATTTGTAGTAGGCTTTCACGGCTAAATAATGATTATTGTTGTTCCGTGTCATGATTGAGTGATTGCAGTGAGCTTATTAATGGATTTAGTTCAATCTGTCACGAATGCAAAGCAGTATTTGATGGGAAAACGGAGGCGTTTTAAAATTCCTCGCAATGCTTTAGTTGTATGAGTAAATATCGTTATGCGTGCAAGCTAATAATTGATCTGAATCAAACATCTAGATGCCACATTTACGCGGTAGAAGTTGAATATTAGAATCAAATTATTCAGATTAGATTTGAATTGAGAATAAGGCTAAACAAATTTGGATCTAAAAAATTGAAGTTGACGATGAAGTGTGGGAAATGCCAAACCTCGTGATTAGTGGATCGCGAGAAACATTACACAATTTGGATTTTGCGCGAAATTTTGAAAGGATTTCAACAATAAAAGTACAGAAATTGAGTGTGGAAAATGTCCCAATTTCGCGACTTATGGAACGAACTAGAAAAGATAAAAAATTTGGAATTTATTACATGCGGCCTAATCACGACCTCAACGTAGAGAAATTGAAAATTGTAAATAAATAACGGGGAAAACCAAGACAATACTGAGAAAACTATTACTGTATTAAGTCCACACGGAAAAAAAGAGCACAAGGTTGTTGGATGACATGGATACTTCCAATTAATTGTGGTAGTCTAGTAGTACCACAATAAATTAGATTACAAACCCAAATTTTTCGATACCCCAATTTGAGTTGAAAAGCTATCACAATTAATTGGAAATTTCCATGTCGTCCAACAAATTGTGGTATACCAGAATTTTAGGGGATAATCTCTGACATATTTTTCCGTGCATTCCTGGACGATTTTGATTAAACATTTCTATAATTCTGAGGGTTGAGTGGTCTGACTATCACTATAAACAGCTATAGTGCGGAGAGGGGTTTTCTGTTAAAATCTTTCGTCATATCAAGGATGAAGTCCAATAAAAATCACTAAAGCGCACACCATTTCGTTTACTGAAAGAAATCATGTCATTCTCTTATGTTCGTCATACTGAACAGCTGGAGATAATGAGTGAAACTTCGTGAGTGCAGGATCGGATTACTTTGCATACAGTACAAACAGTTGTTTCAATCCAACGAATTTTTCAGTCACGTGCCTACGGGAAAGGTACTTCGATAAGTAATCTAATAATTTTTTCAAGAGCTCCGTGAGTAGCTTTAACTAATTCTCTTTCGTAGAGACGAGAGAATGAAAATACAAGTCGAACAGCGGAGCTAGCTCTTTCAATTTTGGAGCAGATGCAATTTGAGCTGCTACAGCAGCGTCAAAATAGAAAGCTGTATCATTAATTTTTGTCCCTCAGCACAGCCTGCGGCAATTCACATGGAGAGTATGAGACATGATAAGGTGATCGGAATTATTCCAAAAAGTACCTATATAAATACAGCACGAAAAGAATATGAAAAGAACACACCAACACCAGGACAAATCGTAATCGAGCTTGTTTAAAATCAGGGCATATCTTCAAATCAATTTTTTCTTCAATAATTACACGAGAGGTACAACTACGTATATCCCTTCTTCAAATGGTTATAGCACCCAAATATGACTTTTCAAGATTAATTTTAAACTAAAGTTCTTTAGTAGAAAATATAAAACAGCCCACGGGGCGGAAAGAATTTTTTTAAAAGTATCCACCGAAATTGTTTCTTAACTTTCATTACGAATAGCTATTCCGCAAATTACTGACAACAATGTTACCCAAATCACGTTATTTGACAACGCTGCAGTGAAACAGCATGCCTCATCCATGTTCCGATGTTTGCTATCGTCGAAATGGTTGTGTATGCAAAGAAATAATTACGTCTACTTAGCAGTACAAAGCAGCCAGTAACTCAGTAAGTTGCGATCAATAAAAGCAGAGTGCCTTCAAGTTTGAGTGTATGCAACACAGGCATCATTAGAACACGAATAGTTGCATGCACAGATTTCAAGATAGTCAAGGCGCTTTCAATTTGTTTCCGTTTCAGTGCTTGTAATATTGCTTTCCTCGTTATCTGTGAATGCCCACCGACTGAATTAAACGCGCAAGGGTGGTAAATTGCCTTAAAGTGTTCCTGGCAATCGAGATTTCTCGTAATTAACAGGTCACTTAATATTTAACGATTTGGTGTTTCTATAATTGTGACGAATTAAATCGATGAATTTACCAGGAATTTGAACATAAGGTTAAAATCAATTGTTTTAGTTGAAAATTCCGCAAATCGATACTATTTGAATACCACATTGACGACCTAGCGACGAAATCAGGCTAAGAATGAACTATATTTTCCATTAAGGAAATCCCTTTTCAGGCTCATCCATAAATCCACCTATCTGTAAAAGGAATTCAACGACACATGTATTCCTAGAATGAGCAAGAAATACCAGAGTGTCTGTATAGCGAGCGTACAGACTGGTGTGAAACTCCGAAAATCCAGACCTTCACCGATGCCTCCGCATATCAAGTTACGGCCCAAAGGGCAGCCAACTTATGAATTCAACTATTATACAGAACGATTCATCGTTACAATTGCTACGACCCGTCGTTTGTAAATCAAACATATGACTTGGTTTTAGCATTAAGTTACTCACTTTCCCGGAAGAACGCTCATTTGTGATCACTCTTGGCAATTTTGGATCGATATTGGAATCTGGAGATCGGCAGTAAAATTTCGAGTGTTAGAAGTTGGGCTGCTCTTGTGGGCCCTCAGCCCTCCATGGAGCGAACTTTCCATAGTCTCGACATACCGGTGCTCTAAGATATAGTGGTTCAAAGTCGTAAAATTTGATCGACTGGTACACAGCGGTTTCGGTTAGTTTATAATAAGAGTAATAGGTTAATTAATTTCTGGATCAGCTTTCGCCGGCGCACAGTGGATCGAGTCAACGAGAGAAGTCGGACAAAATTTTGAAAATTTAAAAGCTC
This sequence comes from Bemisia tabaci, assembly GCF_001854935.1. Lineage (NCBI taxonomy): Eukaryota > Metazoa > Arthropoda > Insecta > Hemiptera > Aleyrodidae > Bemisia > Bemisia tabaci. The sequence goes on from NW_017553907.1 coordinate 3,692,128, forward strand.
ATAATTCCGTTCATAAGGAACTTCGAGGTTTTAAAAGTGGGTCCCATTGGTTTCCTCATGAAATTTTCTTCTGGAAACACCCACTATTATTTGAAATAAACATATAAATCTGCGGTTTCAGTCAAACATTTCATGTCCGACTTTTCTGATTGACTCTATCCACTGTGCGGCGTTCGGTCCTGGGCGAGAGGACCGCTCCAGATATTTCGCTCTCTGTATCCACGTGCGCAAGAATGTTGCCACGTTGCACGTGTAGGAACTCCTAAACGAATCGTCTCATAAATCAATATAAATAGGTGGGAAATTTTGTATAATCTGCAACGTTGGTTTGATAACAGAGTGACGGATTCGCCGACTCGACAGAAACACGCTCGACAAGACGCAACCCGCAATCCCTGCCGCGGTCTCTTATCAGATGAGCGCCGAGGCGAAGGTGTCAACTTGGATTCAAAACACCGGGATTCCTCCAGAGCTGTATCGAAAAGTACCTTTATACAGGGCGTCTTGTATTGAGGATAATCAGTGAGGAGATAAAATAAAGGGACTCTTAAAATTTTGGGTGTAATTTTCTTCTTCCACTTTCCCCTTTTTTACCCACAATTCCGCAGTGAAAATAAAAAAGAGTTACAAGGTGTATAGACATACCGTCCACTGGGGAAAAAAACACATTAGATCTAGAGTCCAGACTCTTAAAAACATTAACAAAAAAAATACTCTTGATTCAATCAGATTTAAGCTTAAATCAAGAACCAAGCCCCTCAATTTGAGCGGATTTCCTTTTTTCGGATTTTTTGGGTATGTCTATACATACCGTCCACTGGGGAAAAAAACACATTAGATCTAGAGTCCAGACTATTAAAAACATCGACAAAAAAAATACTCTTGATTCAATCAGATTTAAGCTTAAATCAAGAACCAAGCCTCTCAATTGAGCGGATTTCCTTTTGATTCAAGCAAAAATCCGATTGAATCAAGAGTACAGTGGATATCGGATATAACGACATCGGTTATAACGACATATCGGGCATAACGACGTAAACTGGTCGGTCCCGGCTGAAATCCCATCCATTCAATGTATTTATGTATCGGTTATAACGACATCGCATATAACGACATATCGGCCATAGCGACGGAGTTTTTGCGTCCCAACAGATGTGGTCATCGGTTATAACGACCTGAGCGACAGCAACAGAGGCCAACGAGGAGAGGATCTCGTTCCCAGACGCCCTAGAAGCCATCACAACTGTTCAAAAATTCCTAATTTTGAACCCAGAATGGAACGATTCCACTTTATCACACTTTACGCACTGTCCATAGAGCGTCATAAAAAGGGTACGCGAACACAATTGTGAAGCAAAAAAAAATCACGGACTATTACTCAAATTAGAATTTTTATACTTCTTCGGTATTGCGCATATGTAGTGCAAACATAATGTAGTGTATAGTGCATGTAATCTCAATATTATAAAATACCTTGTTTTTACAAATTCAAACAAAGTGTTTTAATTAAAATTAGCCCTAGAATAAAAAGATAAAAAAATAAATGAATTTAATAAATATTCAATTCAAATAAAATTAGATAAAGTTAATAAACAAAGGTGTTATTGAAGAGATAATGAATCGCAAAATTCATCGGGCCCTGGAATCCCACCTACAGCCCAGCCTTGTTTTCAGCTCTTTAACAGAGGATACGTGCGTAAAAATTCCACTATCGGTTATAACGACTATCGGCTATAACGACCGAATATGGCTGGTCCCTTCAAGGTCGTTATATCCGATATCCACTGTATTTTTTCTTGTCAATGTTTTCAAGAGTCCGGACTCTACATCCAATGTATTTTTTTTCCAGTGTCTGTTCCGGGCTCAGAGGCCAAAAGTTCCGGGTGCTGGAGCCGTGGCTTCGGCTGCTCCGGGTGCTGCGCACGGAACTTTTGGCCTCTGATCCCGGAACGCGTTCCAATGTCGCTATGATTGCGCAACTTTTTTCACCTTGCAAATATAAACTGATTGCCGGAATAGGTTATATCTTTACTCCCGATTAGCTGAAAATTCAAGCCAAAGATTACCTTGGCAAATTCAATTTTTTGCACGATTTCAGTGTTTTTATTGCAAAGGATGTGAATGCACAATCCTAGCAACATTGAAATGCTCTCGGTTCCTTTTTTCAAAATGCAATCCAAACAGCATATCGACGATGCAAGTCGCCATCACGTATCTCGTTTGCGGTGTCTGAATGTTATTTTTGTTTTTTTTTTTTAAAGAAGAACAAATTGACATCCACTGCTCTGAGCAGCGGAGGTTAGGAGTCGTAGAGCGCGAGAGAGTGCTGTAAAGCGACTTATATGTATGTACAAATTGACATCATTCCTTGTAGTTTTTGCAGAATTTTCTTCGCACAGAGAAGAAAAATCATGGCAGTTTTAAATAATTTCCGTTGAGTAGTTTCCCGTTTAAAAAATAAAGTATGACAGGAAGTCAGCGACGTCGCAAACCGAGTTAAGTGATTGCCAACTTACACCGTCGACATGGTTATTATTTCAAAGAGACATCAGTGGCTTTGAGGAGATTTCCTGTTCTCTCGACGGGAATTTCTGTCTAGGCATACTTAAAAGGGATATTTTCTCGAGTGTAAGTTGCTATTCGGCAGCACTGCACTATCGTCTAGCGACTCACCAATTCAGGCCGTGCTCCTCCAGATTATGATCCTGCATCAGCACCCAACCCCCAACCCCTTGATCCACCCCTCCGCTGCCCTATTGCCCGCTCCAGTCGAGATTTATAGGCTTGGCGAGCGCCCTTCCGCTTCGCCTGGAGTCACCACTTCCGCGGGGGGGGGGGGGGACAGCCATGTAAAAATCCTAATCCTCAGCCGTTGACGGAAACGCCGAATGACCTCGAGCCATGTTCCGTTCCTTCAAAAAGGACAGCGATACGGTGTACCACGGTACCGCGGTGTTCCACTTCTCACACGAGTCATAAAGAGAGAACCGCAGCCAATGTCTCTTGGCAAGGTTTCTAGTTTTTTTAATTTTGGGAAATCCCGATTTTTCCTGATTTTTGACTGCTAAATCCTGATTTCGTAATTTTTCCAAATCTTGATCGAATCCTGAATTTTTGCTGAGGAAAATTTAAGTTTCTGCAAGAGCGTATGCGAAAGCATAAATAAAAAACCGCTCGGACAGCCGACTTTTCACAAGTCCTGATTTTACGACCAATTTTTCCTCAAATCCTGATAGAATCGGGAGAACAAACTGGCGGAAAATAAATGAAAATTGAGCAAAGCCCCATCTATAGCTACGTTAATACTGGTTCATGTCGTCCATGCGATGGCCAGAAACCTGGCTCTTAGTGTATTTTCCGAGAAAAATATACTTCCAGTAAAAAAAAAAAAAGAAGTTTTTATTTCTGGACCCACGGTCCAAATTATTTGCCAAAACATTGTCCCTAAATAACGCTGCTGAGCTCCTTGCGGCATTCGTCACTTCGTCGCTCCTCTGGCTAAAGGGCGTATCTCAATTACCGCATGAGCCTCAGAAAGCAATGATTTACATGTAAGACAGGGCTCACGTGGAAATTAAGATACGCCCTTACGTCAGAGGCTCGACGATTTAGAAAACTCAGCTCCATAATCACGCCTATGCGGGCATTTGGGTCAAAGGTATATCGTGATTTGCGATGGATCGATTAATCTGCTAATTAAGCGCATGGAAAATAATCGATTGTCAAAGTTCACCAAAAAGATCGATTCTTTACCATAGCTTCAAACGGAATAATATCGATAGTCGATTATTCGACCTCGCCACTGATTCGGGCACCGCGGCTGTTAAACTTCCCAACTCAATTACCCATGGCCACCCTACCCTTTAACCTCACTTCGGGGGTCATCGTAAGTTCCTCATCACCTCGTTACAAAGTCGTTCTGGCAGAAGCCAGTGGCGCGTTGTCAGTTCCCGTTGGAAAATCCGCTTCGACTACATGTAGCTTAGGGGATTTTTTTTTTATTTTCTGCAAGTTGGTCGCGGTGGTCAGCATGAATCACCAAACCAGCCGAAACCAATTTTTCTTGAAGATTGAGAACTGGAAATTGGGGGCTAACGAATTTAATCAAGGGACATCGAGCGCCGCAAGACAGTTGCAGGAATGTTTTGTCCGAGGTTATTCTGCATCATGAAAGAGAATAACTAAAGAAGTGGGTGGATGAAAGCTGAAATAGCAGGAAACACGAGGAAACAAATACATTTAAGCCGTCACATGCTCATTTCCAGCTGCGAACAAACAAACAAAATGGAAAATGAGCAGCAAAATTGAGTGGCGATTTGACCTCAGTTGTCATCACGCGAGCACTCTGTTTCACCAATAGTAAGTTTTTCTCTTGCGTGGCTCTATTTTCCGGCTATGCACTCTGCAGTGGTGAGGCGTGAATGATCGATTTCCACATTTGAAGCTGCGGTAAAGAATCGATGATTTAGGTGTTTCTTATGAACACCATGTTTATTAATCTTTTTCCATCGGTTTAAATTAGAGTCCCTTTATACTGAGAGTCAAGACAACACCCCTCATGGAGTCACAGACGGGAATAAAGACTAAAAAAATTGAACGTTTTTCGTAATCTTTGATCGGCCCATTCTCGAATTCCTTTCTTCGTTCCTTCCCTCATTCCGTTCGCTCCTTGCCGAACCCGTTATTCCCCGGTCCATTCCAGATTATAATCTTTGCAATCGGTGAAACTGTAATCTTTGTTCCCGTTTGTGACACTGTGAAGGCCTAAAATACGGGAACCAATCAGAAATGGATTCACATTGTCTTGGCTCTCAGTAGAAAGGGACTCTAGTTTAAATGACAGATACATCGATTAATCGCGAAGCACGCCACGACATTGATATTGTGTGAATCTACGTTATTCCTGACCATTGTTTTGACTTTCAAAAAGTCAGATCAGATGTTATAGGGAGCACTTCTTAGAAAATAATGGATTTGACGTGATTTTCAACATTGTGGTTTGAAACGGTGTATAGCTCAATCTCACCTCCAATACGTGTTGCTTTCATTTCTCCGCGGATTTTGGGTTAAGCCGATGCTCGTTTCAAGTCAGGCAAGCTTTTGAGACCCTTCACGCAGAGGCGAGGTAACGTCAAAACACTTCGCTACTCGATGGTTTTGAAGCGCGCAATCTGAATGGATCCTTTCCGGAGTTTAAGGCGTCGTGATACAACTAAACCAGCTCCGGAGAGCTCGTCTTGCCTACCCCGCCCGATGAAGGCGAATCGATTTTGCAGTCGCGCTTTGAACGAGCGTGGAAGGCAATCGCTCGAATGCACCGGCTGCCTCCAATTAGAACGCCTATTCTCAGTCTCTTACCTAACTGATTGAGCGACTTTAGAGAAAAAATGTCTACGTTGCGGTGATGCAGAATTTCAGCGCATACATTACTTTAACTAATGATTTAGATACCTTTCGCTTTTCCGAGATCGCTTAATACAATTGACAAAAATGTTCTGATGATGATAAATTCGACATAAAAACACAGATTTCAAACTTTTTGTCTGTTAACTTTTCCTTCCGAGTGACAGCAAAACATGTGGTGGGAAACGGGGAAGGCTAGTACAGTATGTCGTTTTATTTACACTGCTCATTCATTATGGATAGACAATATCATGCCATGATTGCGAGAACATAAAAGAAAAATTAAAATAAAAACGTGAGAAAAACGAGGAAAAGCATATTATGATCAGCCTATGAGACGCCATGCAGTCGATGAGCCAAGGGAAAACTCGATTTTCTTCGAAAGCTTAATTTTCACTGACACTGTGATCTTCTTCAGTAGGGTAACGATGTGGTGCGACTGAAAATATGGCAAACTTGAGTGGATGAAAATCCATTCTAATACAAAGTGTACCTACAAAAAAAAAAAAAAAAAAAAAAAAAAAAAAAAAAAAAAAAAAAAAAAAAAAAAAAAAAAAAAAAAAA
>NW_017553907.1:3698179-3750749 GCF_001854935.1 Bemisia tabaci
CCTCGCAGACAAAAAACCAAAAATTTATGAATGATATATTTTACGCAAACGATGCCAAATAGTGCTGCGAAATTACCGTCTACTGCAATACACGGAAAACGGTCACAGCGCATCATATCGAGTAATCTAGTGACGCTGCTCCGCCCTGTTTTCTTCTTGGAAAATTTCTCGCGTAAACAAAAGCTACTTTCGGCTGACGCCGGGACCAGAGATTGACTGCTATTTATATTCAAGTTTATCCTGGCGTCGGCAACAAAAACCAATTTCGGAAATTGGTATCGTTTTGTATGCCAATGAGTGACTTAGCCTCTTTGTTCCGACGCTCTTCCATCCCTCACCCGCCGCTGTTTACCCTCTCTTTTCAAAAGGCCTCGGGAGGAGGAGGAGGGGGTGGAGCGTGGAGCGTCATCGAATGACTTCGTGTAAAATACAGCCGACTTCATAAAAACACAGATTTGAGGTTGCATATCCAGGGAAATCATGAACTTCCTGATGCGATTCAGCAAAAGTCGGATTTTTGAATCGAATAACGTTACTTGGCAAACCTGTATTAAATTGGTGAGGTGCAAACTCATGCGAAAGCTGAAGGCCTAGATATACACGACGATTAATCGCCACGAGTGAAAGACGGAAGCCAATGGAGAGCCTTGATTTCGATCCATTGACGTCGATAAATCGAAATCAAGGCTCTCCATTGGCTTCCGTCTTTCACTCGTGGCGATTAATCGCCGTGTGTATCTAGGCCGTAAGATGGACTGCGTGAAGCAGCAAGGAACCAAGACATATCAGCTACTGCAAAATTTAATTGGACAATTTAATTTTTTACTTGAAAACGATTAGGCAGACTATTGTGCAAAGTTCAGTGAATTTTCTGCACAGTACAAAGGTAATTCTTTTTTTCCTTATGAATCTGCACAAACGTTCTCTTGTAAAAAATTAAAGTGCATAGATAAATTTGGCAATAGCTGATGTGGCTTGGTTCCTTTCTGCGATTTACCTCCAGTTGACAACTGTGCGCAGGTGTCGTGACGTAGCTCGGACCATATTAGATTTAAATAAACCAAAGTGATACCATCACAATTTGGATTAAATTAGATAATAGTCTGTGTGAGATTTACGGCGGCAATGTTAAATATCGAACAGCGTTGTTGTCAACAGAAGATGACTCATCTGGGTGAAATTGGATCGTTACCCTAAAATCCTTTCAGAAGCGGGAATCTCAAAATAACGCAGATTTTTTATTCGTCTCTTGCTGTTCCTTCGATTCCGTATGATTCGGATCACATTTCACCGCTGTTGTACGAACTTTTCAATTTCTAAACTCAGAATTCTCAAAACCCGTAAAATAAACAATGTGAAGACTGGATGTTTAAAAAGTGTGAATCAAATTCTTTGAAGTGACCAAGGGTGCAAAAAAAATAAGAAGCTTTCATTCGGAAAAACAAAATCAAATTAAGTTTTCGAGATGAGTTTCGCAGAAATCTAATCGGAGTTCCAGGTGCAGACAATTTAACACGGGTCGATGTACGGAGTCCGGTTTGCCTTCATATCATCAGCTGCTGGTCGATTCTTGGATCGTTATCGAAAGACCCCGATCGATAAGTCCCTATCTCATCCATGCTATTTATCGAACAGTCGATTTATTTATTATTCGATAACGATTCATCGATCCAAGCGCTGGCTCTCCGAAACTAGGAGTGAAACTAGCTCTCGAAATTTCTCGGTGGCGTGGCGTACTGTGCGATATATCGATTGATCTGCCATTTAAACTTATGTAAATGGGTCGATATACGTGGCGTTTGCAACAAACACTTTTATAATCGATTCTTTATCATAATTTCAAATGGAGAAATATCGATGGTCGATCTTCCACGCTTTGCCACAGCTAGCATCCCGTAGGGAACCCGAGTTTCAAAGCTTGGCGCAAAAATTTTCTAGAGAAGCACGCGTGAAAGGAACCGTATATCACGGGGGAGGGGGGGTATAGTCCAAGAAAATGTGGCGGAAATCGTTATTAAGTAAATTTAAAACTTTGGCACGCAAGAGAAAGTTCAGAATTGGTTTATGATGGTAGAGGAGAAAGAAAAAGTGATTTTCAATTGTGCATTGAGAACGCTCCCTCTGAAACAGGAGATTGCCACTCAACACGCTAAATTCAATATATTTAACGTTATAAAATAGGGGAATTGAGAATTATCTCTGACTCTTTGGAAACAGCGGGTGGTGGTTTTGCCAATTTTAAGAATATACTTGGCTTAACCATGGCGTAACCACCGAGTGCTCTGCACCAACTGTCAACAGGAAAAGGGTGGCCTCGTAACAACCTACACGCTCAAGTTCGTAAGTTTTTATGCGTGACTACGTGGATAGGAGGACGAAATTTCCACATCAGACGCGTTCTTTAATATCAAATTTCGAGAGGGGAGAATATGCTCGGACTTTTTATTCCTGTCGCTATGTAATGACGCTACATATTTTTAAAATCGCGATGAGATTAATGGGGCGGTTGGCGGGGGTAATGTTCTGCTAGAATCTGTCGTCAGATTATACTTTGAGGTTTCTGTACTTCACCTCGAGCTCGCGACGAAAGTAAGAATTATATCATCCGTGAAGACAACCATAAGAAAAGCTACACATTTTTTCGTGAAAGATAACAGATGTTTGATTTTTAGGGTGAGTAATGCAGGAATACGGCTAAAAGATATCATTATTTTATTCTGCCTTCTTTTTTCTGCTTTCATGGAAAAAATATATTTAAAAGGCCGCCCCTACATTAAGTCACCCTTCGGGGGGGGGGGGGGGGGGGGGGGGGGGGGGGGGCTCGAGGAAAGCGTTGCGCCATTTAGTTTTTACGTGTAAAAGGATGGGGTCCTAAGGCACAAAAGCGTTACAAGGGGTGGAAAGGCCCCAAAAATGCCGAAAAAGTGCGTAACCTAATTTTTAAGGCCCTTTACTTAGAATTACATGATATACGGTGCATTTGTTTGGCTAAAAGCAAAGTGAAAGAAGTAAGCAATTGAAATTGTTAATTTCATAGAAGATTTTAAGGATTCATGGCTTCTTCAATCAACAAAAGTAATTTTTGTTTAATTTTAAATTCGACGTTCAAAATAATTTGTGAATTGGTCAAAAATTAAACTAAATAACTGTGATAAGTAATGACATAAAAAAGAGAAAAAAAACCCAAAAAAAGAAAAGAAAGGATGTAACAGATTACGGTGGAAGCGCGATAAAACAAGCAACACTCTCAGTCCAAGATTTCATCTCTTCCTGTCTGGATCACCTCCTACATGCGGAGCAAAAACAAATAGAGTCGTAAGTACGATCTGTCTTAAGGATTATACTAGAGCTAGGAGATGAACGTTTGATGCTTTCCGTTCCTGGCATAAGAGGCGCACCGAGTTGAAGGTTGAGCAGTTCAGCACTATCTCGTCAGAACGCCAGAGTTACGATCGAAAGCACGTATACCTCCCTCTCGAGGGACGAGAAATAAAACTCAGAGCTAAAATGTCATAATTCGCTTTGAATGAAGGTGAGGACGATGACAATAAGAACACTAAACGGTATGAAGGGAGCATATCTCGAACACATCCATTACTGTGTATACGTGAACTTGTTTGCGCTGAGTTATAAAACACAGTAAGGACAAACGGAGGGTATGAGCAGCCCATGACGCAAAGAATAAGATGAAAAACAATGTTTAAGTGCTGAAATGCAGGAAACAGAGTTCAAAAGGTAAAAAAAAAAAACAAGAAAAAGGTTTTTTTTAGGTAAGAATCCCACTTTCATTGGTAATCAATTCCCGGTAACTTTACAATTTTATCTCGGTATTTCTACCAGAGTCGATAAAAAATATTGGCGTATTTACGAAGGTCCAGTAAAATTACCGAGAAAGTTCAATAATTTTACCGAGATTTCTCGGTAAAATTCCGATTTCATAAATGGTGATTTTACCAAGAAAAAACTGGGATCAAAGAGAACCCTGAATTCTTGGTAATTTTACCCTTTTCATAGTAAATACACCGAGAGTTTTTTTGGCTCCCGCATTTTTTCATTGTATTACTACATATCGATATAAACTACATAGTCGGGTATTGCTAACAACGGGTTCGAAAAGAAAGTCAAGGGCGAAAATTTGGCGGTAGAGGAGGCGTCACTCGAATTTCAGCAGCGCCGAGGCGTTCCCGTTTCAGCTGTGCACTTCTATTTCTGCTGGTTTATATGCCTTTGGGAGAGCATTTGCATGAGTATACATTCGCACTGAACGCGGGCCTTTTTCGCTCATATTTGCCGACGCTCCGTGAAATTATTTTAGGCAGCCTTTGCCGCATCTTGTCCAAACATTCGCTCGGTTTCCCTCCAAAAACTGAGCTGCAGCTATTCGAAAAGGATATCGTATATACCGACCGATGCAGAGGAAAAGTGAAGGATCAAAGCAAGGATTTAGGCTTAGATAATGAGCTGCCCCCTTCATATTCGTACATCGTACGCACGACGATCAGCAACTAGTTAATTAGTATATTTTAAGACATTCAGCGTTACAGGCTATTGACGTCTTTACAGAGAATTTTGAAAATGGGAGTATATACGAAAATTTAGATTTTTAAATTAAGAGAGGTGAAGAGTTTCAGAATTTTGGTGGTAACATTGGGGTCATCGCATGTAAGTGGGTTTGTATTTCTGTTGATTGTAGGGGAGTAGATCTGTGATTGGAGATATCTGAGGGTAGAGCAGTCCATAATTACGTGTTTGATAGTTAGGGGTGATAAATTACAGAAGTTTTAGATGGGTTGATTTTCTTTGGAGATGATAGCAACTAGGCTATTAAATAGGAGGTATCTTGAAATATATACAGTAGATTAAAATATATAAATAGATGCAGAATTTCATGCATAAGAAGAAATTTATTTTTTGCATAGGCACGTAATTCTATGGCAATGGACCACTAGACAAGATACGAAGTTAAGCATTCTGATACTTTCAAGTTTTCTGACAAAAATTTCACGCAGAGCACGATTTATGCAACGAAAATTACTAAAATTAACTCCTAACTAAGATATTTAACGTTTCTTGACGCGTGAATTCAAACCTCCCGCTCATAAAAACTCAATGCTCTGCGTGAGTCAAATCACACACTAAACTTTCCTGTGACAATCTCTGTGGTATGAAAATCTTGCCACCTCAATCTTGACGCTTTGGTTCAGCCATAGCAAGTTGTTTATAGTTTGATTAATACAGGGTGGGAAATGAACAAGGCTCGATTCAGAAGCCTGCTGAAACCGTTGTAGGGAGCGATTGGACTTACGTATACACTGGGGAAAAAAAACACATTGGATCTAGAGTCCAGACTCTTGAAAACATTGACAAGAAAAAGGACTCTTGCTTCAATCAGATTTAAGCTTAAATCAAAAGGAAATCCACTCAAATTAAGAGAATTGGTTCTTGATTTGATTGAATTATGAGTCCTTTTTCTTGTCAATTTTTTTTTTTTTTTTTTTTTCCCCCCCAGTGTAATGTTGAGTTTCTTGTGGGCGAGGAATCCAAAGTTCCCGTAACCAATGTAAAATAAAAATATTAATATCTTAGTTACGAGTTGATGTGAGCACTTTGCGATGCAAGAATCGTGTTCTACGTGAAATTCTAATGAAGAAACATGTATCAGAATGCTTCAATTCGCACCTACTCTAGCGGTCCATTCAAAATTACTGGAGGGATTTAATTAGTGTAGAGATAAATGGACAAGGTTTTCCGCGAGGGAAATTTCCTTCCAACCAACGAAATTCAATTAAACCCGATGGTCCGCCCACGCGATCACATGCTCTACTACATATATTTAATACAATTCGCACCAGACTAAAGCTCCGCGGGACGGAAACGATGTCGCAACCCAGTTTTTACCCGAGATTAAATACGAGGATCATACTTTTAATGTGCGGGGCGATTTCAAAAGAGCTGAATCTCGAGCGGCGGAGATCTCGCTGTCAGCGATTTTAATTTCTGCCCCTGAATTCCAGCGGAGACGGGGCCGCCGCGCACCGCGCCGTGACAAGAAGATCTCGCCGTACTCATTCGCTCTTTGTGGAGAGGCGTGAAATGTGCGGACAGGGACGCTCCAAGAATAAAAGCGCTAGGCGAGAAACGGATTAAGTCGAGGTCCGCTTAATTCCGAAAACGCTCTCGTTTGATCCCGCTCATCCGAAGCAGGGTGCGGAGTGGGGGGAGACATAATACCAGGAAACTTTAATTGACGGCTAGCCCAGATACATGATCGAGGTTCACGCACTTCCGATCGAGTCATGCTTATTTTTTCTCCGCGTCTATTAATTATTATTCTGCGGAGAGGCGCATTGCGCAGCGCTGCCATTTCGTATTCATACAGGGTTATTCAAAAGCCACGCGCCAGGCGCCACTGGCCATGAGGGGGGGGGTGGCAATTTGAAATTTTTGAGTTGCCTCTCGAGGGGATAAAAAACTGGAGAGTACCTAAAAAAGTCTCCCCCTCTTAAACCGGAAAAACAGAGGAAAAAGTCTTCAACCGCAAATCGATATCATGATTAGAACCAAAGTGATGGCCCGTGGTGCGTGACTTCTGAATAACCCTGAATACTAGTACTCCAGAGTCAAAAGGTACCTACAGCCCACGCCAAATAAGTTTAGGCACACTAAAAAAAAAGTTACGCGCTATACAGACGTACCATCTGTTCCGAGCTCATGCAGAGGCCGAAAATTCCGGGTGCTGAAACCGTATAGCTTTAGCTGCTCCGCATGCTAAGCCTGAAACTTTCAGCCTCTGAGCCCGGAACACGGACGGTATGTCTAATTAGCTCGCAAGTATGGCTTCCACTGCCGGAGTTTCTTTTCTGTGCACTCCTGGCCTACGACAGAAGATCGTCTGACAATAATTTGACATGTAAAAAATACTTGCAGGTGCTCACGAGAAGAACCTCGCGAGGTTATACCTCAATTGAAAAACTAGGTCGTTCGATATAAACTGAACTCCTTTCCTCCTTAGGTAAACTTTAAATTATCACTTCTGCAAATCTCGTTTTCCCTTTGAAAATTGGCAACCTGCGGATCCGACGAACCGATCAAAGGTGTTCTTTCGCGAGATCAATCAACTTTATTTTCGGAGCCTGAGCGATAGTTGCTTATCTAAACACCGGGATTTAATGAAGACAACGGTTTGAAACGAGCAGTCAGCCTACCCATTAATCAAGGGATCCACAAAGCTACCTACAGTGATTCTCCCTACCTCGATTTCCGATTGTTGCGTGTCAACCCTGCCAAACTGACAAAAGTCGTAAGTAAGTCAGTCACAATGTTCCAGTTATTACTCTTGAAGAAAATGTTGATCGAATAAATAATCTTTTCAGGTGAACCCTGAAAACCTTTTCACACCATTATGTACCTCTAATAAAGCTAGCCGCTAGCGTATTAGCGCCTAAAAGACGGTAGGAATACTTCACGCATTGCACCAAACGCACAGAAGCGCCTACAAGACTGCATGAATACTTCACGCATTGCGTGTACACTACGGCACGCTTTAATCATTGCATGCCATACATCGTGGAAAATGTATGATCTTTCAGGTTAGGATTCAACAAGAAGCGAAACTAAAACACAGAGTTGTTTTAGCGCAAAGAGATGGCAAAGCTGGATGACAAGTGATGAACTTGCAAAAGTGTTGCGCTTTGTTTCCTTTCCACACATTATTAATCTTTAAGCTAAATAAGAAAATCGATAGTTTTAGATGGTGAAGGATTATAATAGAAAAGATTTTGAGTGAAAAAATTAAGACTTCCAAAAGTTCTTTCCAAAACGATGAGCATTGTGCGAAAGCTGAAGTGTGCTAGAATTACCTTTTCTGAACCAAAGCTCACAGATGCAAACAACCGAAAATCAGATAAGCATAATTACACGAGAATAGTAAATAATCGAATAAATTGTTTAAATTTCAAGGGATAAATCAGCAAGTGTCACGTTTCAAATTAATTCATAATAATTTTTCACGCGGATATTGCGTATCACTTAAAATTACTGGGAGGTATGAGCGAACATTATGCAACGGAACAACGCGAAGCAGCTAAAGCCTCGGCGAACGTGGTATTTCAAGCATTAAAGAGCTGTTTGAAACGCATTATTATATCCTCCGGTACACTATTTTCCCGCTACGCAGAAGAAAAGCACCTACAATTTCCCAAAGGGGCTTTTTACCGGCGATGTAAATCTCAACGGAGGAATTTCTGTAACCGCGCTACATCGTAAAAGGAGGGAGACAAGATGAGAACGCAAAATATTTCAGCCGTAAGCCTAGGGTAGACATGCACGGACGAGAAAAAAATTAGGTGGAGCGACCCGCATGGAATTAGGCCCACGGAATTTGGGGAATGTGAGGGGATCAGAAAGGCAGTTAGTGGGGTAAAATAGAGTAAATGTGGGGGAATAAAAGGAGAGGAAAAGACTCGTTTTACAACCTCTTATCACTTGCCACCTCTTGATCAGATAAATTCAGACTAACAAGGATTTTCGATGAATAGATTTTAATTAGACTTTCACTGGCAAAACGTTAAACAAATTGGTGTAAAACACGGATGAGATCAAGGTATGCACTACCGCTTTGGTTTATGCCATACGCCATATTTTTCAGTGGGCGATATTGGCGTTTGAGCAGATGTTAGTGATTTTTGCTAATCTATAAGCTAGGGGCCTTATTTCAATTAAATAACGCTCCAATAGGGGGGTGAGGGAGTTGCCAGCGTTACGTGGCGTTACAGGGGTTGGGAAAGTATAGAGTAAAGCGTTACATTACGAGTTGTTGTGATTTTTTTTCGAGTTTCTATAGGATTCTTCGTTGGCCGTCTTTAAAAGTTTTAAAGAATCTCGAAAATATTCGCTGGAATACTTTCACATTTCCTCAGGAACGCTGAGTAAATTTATGATGATACTCAGATTATTTTCTATCGAATCGAGGGGGGTCCGGAAAAGCATTACTTTATTTTTTAGGGGGGATCTATAGTACAGCCGTAGGGAGCGTCGCAGGGGGCTAGATGGTGTCAAAAAACCGCTAATTTAGCGTTACGTAATTTCGGGACGACCCTCTTGAACCATCAAAAGACGATTCTGCGACAAGCGCAACTGAACCATTCAGACCCTACGGCACTCTGAGAACTGTCATAAGGTTTAATTTTCTTCCACACTCCTTCATCAATGATGAAATGAGACAGTTGCACTGGTAATAGAATCGTGTTTTGATGCTTGTTTCTTGTAAATTAGCTAAAACTAATAAGATCTGTCCACATAGCAACTTCCTAAGTTGAATATTAACCGAGATATCGTCCTTTGAAAATTCGGGTTTTTGACGTCATCCACCGCGGCAGTGCATAACATGGTACGTGCTACCGCGGTGTACGACGTCGTAATCCGAGTTTTTCAAGTCGCGATATTTCGGTTAATATTTAACGTAGACAGTTGCTGTTTGGACGGATCTTATCATTTTTAGTTGATCTGTTAGAATAAAGCACCAGAACACAATTCTATGACCAGCGCAACTGACCCATTTGCATACTGCTTGGAGAAATCTGAATCTTCTACTGCTGCGACTATTGAAATTGAATTTAGTACAGAATGGCGTGGGGCGTATGGTCTATGACAGATTCCGCCGATACATCTTGCCTTTATCGGTGAAATCCGCCTTAATGGACGTATCTGACATCTGCGAAGGATGAGGCGGGTTTTTTCGGATCCGTTTGGAGCCGGGCCAAAATCGGCTTCGGCCGTTAGTGCGATCGGCGGAACGCCTCCACGGCACAACCCAGAGCCCCAAATCAATCGATGGATTTACGGTCCGCACAAATTGAATCCTCCTGTCCGCGCTGCCAGCTTCAGTCCACGCCTCTCATTTTGACCGCTTACTATACAAAGATGTCGAAGGCTAAAGTCGAAATATGTATAATGGTTCGTATTCGATTTATTGCTTCGATGTATCGTTTGGTTCACAATAGAACATAACCTCCAACGAAAATTTTTGGATTTAAGTTGGAAAAGCTGAAAATTAGAAAATTCCTAACAATTTCACTTTACATTGTCATTATGTACTCATAAGTATTAAAAATCTATCACAAAAAACCCATTCCCTCAGTTTTCTAAATTGACTTTTGAGGCCATGTTTACAGGCTGAACCAATCGCAATCGATACAATCTCACCTGTTTGATTTAATGAATACGATCTATTGCAAGATCTCCGACTAGCTTTTATTTTTTTTGAGATATTACCACCCAATCTGGAATTTTCCCCTACTGGAACCCCCTTCCCCACCCCTTTGGAATTTTCTGTGAATATACCCGAATGAGTGAAGACAGTTCAAAGAACATTTCAAGAAAAAACTGTTTGTAGTTTCCTTTTAAAAGTAAAACTGAGTGCGATTGGAGAACCGTAGCTTTCGACGACTTAGTCAGGTGCATAAATTACTCAACCATGACCGGGCGGGTCCTGATCGGTCGCGTGTGAAAATGAAAAGGCCCCGAAACGGTTTTAAAATGGGAATTAAAGCTGGCAAAATCGCGTTTACCAGCGAAACCAGCTTGTAGTAGCTGGTTTAGCTTTGACTAGACCTTGGTTATTTGTGAGCGGGAAGCGTGAACTGACGCTCACAAAAAAAGGGAAACTTATGACACTCGTGCTGTTTCTAACATGAGCCGGAAATTAGTTCCTAATTAATTGCAAAATGCAGGCCAAAGGTGCTATGGTGCTCAATTTCGTAACCCACCTGCGGGCTGATTATTGAAATTGATAGATAAGGTTATAGACAAAGAAGACATGGGGAGTATGAGACGATCCTATTGGTTGAAGCTGGTGGTCTCCACAGATTTATCAGAGAGAAAATGATAGACTAACTGGACGGAGATAAACAGAAAGGAACCAAGCCACATCGGGATCGAACCAAGAAAAAGAGGTTTAAAGTTTAGCTCCTGCATAAGACTCAATGTAAAATATAAACTTCAAGTTCAATTTCTGCAAAATTTGTTCCAACAAAAACTTTGAATTTTTGGCGATAGATAGAAGAGCAGTGGTTGAGTTCAAAACCACTCATAACTCAATTTTTTCCAAAATGTGGGTTGGTTCCTTTCTGCTTAACTCAGTCCAACTGTCGGGTCTCTTGTCGGTTGCCGTTAGTAAGTTGGTCCATTAACTACCTCCTTTGTCCATTGCAACCACCCGCTTTCACGGATAGGATATCTGCATATCTTCATTATCTATGGCTTTATCTATGGCTTTGTCTATCAATTTCAATAATTTGTCGGCTGCCTAGTGTATAGTGGTCCTGCGGAAGATCTCTCGAGGAAACGCCGCAAGAGCAGCTCCTCTCACAATACAAAATCTGGCAATATTTTCCAAATTCATGCTGCACAAAATTGATATTCAAACAATTGAAAGGATCGTTTGCATCAATAATATATTTAGAATCGAAATCCGATGCGCATAATGCTCGTTCCGGCTTATCAGTCATCAAAAAACACGTTGCAAACACTGCTGCAGCTCGGACCGATGACCAAACAAACACAGCTGGGGCAAACAAACTATACGTTTCGACTCCTCTTATCAGATACGCCATCCAAGTCGTAACTCGATCATGCAAACAAATTTTCTGCGCCCCCTCCTCCTCCGCCGCCAAAAAACGGGGCTCCAGTAAACAGCGCCAAGATGAAAGCATTCCCGCATGCCGCGGTTTGTCAGTTTGCAGTTGGGAGTTCCGGAAATTTACAGAGTTACAGATGTGCTCAGATTCATTTCTTGTTTATTAGCTCTCTGGTGGGTTGCCGATTCATGTTGGCATATCATTTGGAAGTTATTTGAGTCCTTACGTTTCAGGATTTTTTTTGGTGTTTGAAACTGTATACGTCACTGGGTAATAATCAAATCAGAAATTTTGTCTAGTTTTGAAGACCTGCCGAGCAGTGGCGAGACGTGAATGGTCGATTATCGATATTTCCCAATTTGTAGATATGGTAAATAATCGATTATTAAGGCGTTCGTTGCGAACACCCTGTTAATCGATCTATTTCTACAGGTTTAAATGGCAGATCAATCGACAAATCGCAAAGCACGCCACGCCACGCCACTGCTGCTGAGGATTGGACGTTTTGGATGAAGATTCCTGAGAATTTAACTCCTTGCGAGGGCGAATTGATCAAAATACCAATTTCTTTAATTTTTAACCGAAGTTGCTGCTGCATTCATGATTTTGTCCATTATATTGTTACTTCTGGTTCCGTTCATACGGGATTACAGTGGCTTCGAATTTGTTCTCCTATTGCCCATTGTCACGCTTGAGATTGCAGCTAAAAAAATTTTAGGTTGTACGTCGTAGGTTGTAGGTTGTAGCTAAGTATGTCGCACCAGTCTTCCTGCGTTAATATTATGTTTCCTCGATTTATAGGTGGATTTTTCCTTCTTTGTATTGCAGTTCTTGTAATGTCGTATTTCTTTCTCGTCAAAAAGCAACATTCTAGCCTGACATTGTGCGAGTACATTCTCCACGATCTTGATAAGATTCACAACAATGTTCACAGCGTTATGTTAAATAGATATCTGTGAGCAAATTCAATATCAGGAGAAATTAAGCACCATGAATTGGATTGCATTTAACAAATAGGAACTAGCGCGATCACAGTGTTTTCAAAATCGTGCAATTTCTCCAATCCTTTTGAAAATGCTTAAAATATGCACAGTATTAAAATTCACACACTTACTTTCCTTTAAAATTAACAATTCATTATTTAATGGGAAGCCAAAATTATTTGCTATTCTGGAGATGTTTTAGATAATTATGATGGAGAAACATTTTTACAACGCTGTATTCACGCTGGTTTCTTTTCGCTAAATGCCATCCAAATGTAGTTAAGCTGATTCTGGGTGGTTCAATTATGAGTGTGAGCCTATGTTTTTGACTAATTTCAAATTGAATGCAGCCCGCGAGAAGAGGCCACGGGTGCATTTGAAAGCCCTTCTTCCGGTCGGAATTTATCTGTGCAATTAATTTTGCTAATTAATATTATTGATTCTGCATTCATAAGCATGTGTAAATAGCGGTGCCTGCGACTCTTCATAGCGATGAAATGTTTGTGCCTCAGACGTGGAGTGCCTCTCGAGCATGCACGTGGAATGTTTGAATGAGCCTGGAATGATCTCAATTTAACATACGAGCAGGCTGATTTTTAGAGTTATGTTCGATCGATACCACTGCAAGTTGAAGCATGAGGTTCCGCTCAAGTGAGTTATGGCCTCGAGTGAATTTTTATCAAATGAAAGTGACGTCAAAATATACGTGCGAGCATTACAGGGTGTTTTGAGACCTTTCTGTGGTGAGAATTATGAAGTAGAAGTTTGAAATGTCAATTAGACAGCTTGGGCACACGTATGAAAGACCTTTCGGGAAAAGGGCGTATATAAGAAGTAAGTAAGTAAGTATGCACTTGTCACTACTACACTTCTGCAGCTCTCAGTTTTGTTTGTCTTCCATACTAGTGCTTCCAAAAATATTCTACTTTTATCAGGTAATTTGCCTGAATGCTTCGTACAAAGTTGAGTAACCTTACATTTGAGTAAAAGGACGGCAAAGCTATACATAATCTTGGCAACACTAGGTAAAAATGTGCAATTTTCCCGAATTTTCAAAACTTTAACTAATAGTGTATTAAACTAAATGAATTGCAATTTCTGCATTTATTACTTCCTCGGGAAAAAAGTTTACTATTTCAGAGACATTTCAATAAATCACTACATAAACACTATATAAATCACTATACATATAAACACCAGGGATAGTTATTTCAAAATTAAAGGTTTATTTCAATGATATAAATTAACCCATAAATCGAGGGACCAAGAGTAATTTCGTATATAGGACTGCGGTTCGCCATACTTTCTTAGCGAATTACGTTAGTGGATTACGGAATCAATTTTCTCTCTTAATCAATGTCTTCCACAAAAAAGTAGGCGAGGATCTGATTTGAGATTTAGTAAGTATATCCATAATAATTTCAGAAAAACTCGGAGACAGTTTCAGGGGGTTGTAAATTTTTAGTTCTCTATTGAGAAAATAAAACATGAAGCAAATTAGGTAACATAGTCTGAAGTGATTTGGGCTGATTTTGGTAAGTGCCATCCATTAAATTAGAATCGGCAGAAGTATTCTGCATTTTAGCAGAGTCAGCAGAAGCATTCTGCACTTCAACAGCATCAGCCGAACCAGATCTAATGTTTTCCTGTTTAAAGATTGTCGTTGAAAGTATCTTTTTCGAAACATGTTTTTAAATTATTTCCGTTTTACATCTTCAAAACAAAAAATAAAAAAAAAATTACCTTTAACATTTAAACAGTTTCTCCGGGACTGAGGATGCTTAAAATGTTATCTGAATGTGCTTGTAAACACTTCATTAATTATTCATCAAAAACTGTATTTTGAAAGCTCAAAATGAAACGCTTCAAAAACAAACTAGCCCTTTAGTTTACAATTAGGTTATGGCGAGCTCGGCTTTAAGAGGATAAATATTGGATGTTCTACGTGGGGAAAATCAGGGCTAAAATTTTCTGCACAGCACACACTTTTAAAAAAAAAAGGGATTAAGAATCCGGCAATTCTGGGAGCAGAGGATGATGCTTTTTACAGCCACCGGGCCGTGTCGGTCGCGCATTAGAGTTGCGCTAGGTGCGTTCCGCTAAAACTCCGAACGGAGAGTTTGAGCCACTCACAAAGAATATTAGTGGCCTTAATTAGCGGCTCACGAGGCTCAGGCGAGGCGAACTTCAAACAATCCCTTTTTAAACCCGATTAAAAATGGATCATACGGAATCAGAAGCCAACTGCCGCTAAAAATGCTATAGGCAGCCATACCTTGATTCGGGGGGCCCTGTAAGGTAAGGTTCGTCGTTCCTCCCACGAAAGAACGTAACATCATTTCAACGTTGCCAAATCTCTTCTCGTAAATTGGATTTACACCAGGAAAATCGTGGGAATTTCCAGCTGAAAATTTCACTGATTTTCCCCTGTATCTCGTGCAAAAATCAGGAAAATTTTAGACAAAAATTGCACCGGTAGATTCTTGTGAAAAATGAATTTTAAGTCGATTTTGCAACCTCGGAATGGGGTTACGTTCCTTTTTCCTGGGGACGGTGATTTGACCCTTCCTCATTCTGTGGGGATGATGAGGAGAACAGTATGTGCAAAGGTGAGATCTCGAGGAAATGACCCTAAGAGCGCCTGAGGGGAAAACACTGAGCGAATCCTGCTTTCTACGTGAAATCATCAATGATCATCTAAAAGACTCTCAGAAAGTGATTTTCCGATCAAAAATTTACAAATTTTAGTTTTGACTGCATGTATAATCACGTACTATATTCTTTCAGATTGGGCAAGATAGCGGTAGATGCTATGTTTCGCGAACTTTTGGAGTTACGACAAACTTTAAGGTAAGAAATCGGCAGAAAAGGGTAAAAATTCACTCAAGAGAGCAGTTCTCTCGCGAAATAAAGACCATAATTAATTAATGCTGTTTTGTCAAAAACGACGTAAATCCGCACTCAAAGCTTTATGATAGGGCTCTCTTTCAGATCGAGAGGACAAAAGCTGCTTTAGCTGAGTTCATCGGTTCGTTCAAACTAGACTAAACAAATTTTAGAGAGGACCAATTTCAAAATAATGAGCGTTACCGATTTTCTCAGTATACTACCATCTAAGATTTTCATTTTCTTGGGGGGGGGGAGAATAGAAGGGAGTAAAAACAGCTGATAGGTTTTGACACCCTTTCTTAATTCATTTCATTCTTAACCCCACCTGCTTCTTAATTTTCTGAGGATTTTAGCTAGGATTGGAGGTTCATACGACGTATCCTTTTTTCAGGACGAACACAAGAGGTGCATGTCCAACTGTCCATGGATTATGCGAACCTCTGGAATTTTTCTGAAAACACCCAACTCCCTCTACTTTTTCAGCCCCACTCCAACCTTTGTTCAAAACACTGTCATTGCTTGTATCGACCGTAACCCCTAAAGATTGAAATTCCTGCATTATAACTTATACTTTACCCAGTCAAAGACGCTGGCAAATAATTGGCCTCATACTATACTCTCAATGATCCTTACCGTGGCCCTAACAGTCTACCTACACGACTCCTGACTGTGAGCCTGAGCTTCCGGCCCCGCGAAATGTTCCCAAATTAGTGGTATTAACACCTCCGCAAGCTATAACAATTCCCGAGGATGTCCCCGCAGCAATACGTCTACCGACGCGACGAGAAGCTCGATCGACGTTGCACCTTGGCGCGAAAAAATAAGGTGTCAGACGTTTCAATTTATTGAGTAACGAGTAAAACAGGGCAACTTGGGGTCTCAATTCCGGCGGAACGGCCCAATTTCGGGACCGGCAAATGAGACACCATGCGCTCGTTACGCGAGAAAAATGATGACTCATAAACAGGTTCATGTAGGAGTCGGTGATCTCGTCTTTATCGCCGATCTTTAACTATCCGTTGTTATCTTTTATGGTTCGATCTTTGAGGAGGAGCTATAATGAATGTTTTTACGATTCGCCCATATCCTGCCTTTGGGAGCCGTTCAAGTTGTAGACTACTACTTTAATAATTTAACGCTATCTAGGTTTAGTATTTTCTTGGAGGAAAGGAGGCTTCTGCTTTATCCTATTGAGAATAGCCGTAATAATCACATAAAAACTCGTAGATGTCACTCGGCCGTTTTCAATGAAATAGATCAGAAGCCTCCTCTCTTTAAGAAAATACTAAACCTAGAGTGTTAAAATATTAAAGTTGTAGTCTACAACCTAAATATATTATAAAAATATATGAATGGCTTGGAGGACAAGGCGCAAAAGTGCAGTTTTTGCTACGTCGAGAAACACGTGTTCGAAGTTTCGAATTTCCATGGATCCTTATGGCGGAAAGAAAGTTCAAACTGACTTTTTAATGTTTAGATATTGGAATTTGGGAGCAAATTTTTCCCAGAATGTGCATTAAGACTAGGTTTACTTGAAATCACTAAAATCTCAATTTTTTCAAAAACTGCACTTATGTGCCTTGTCTTCCAAGCCACTCATATATACAGGGTGATCCAAAAGTCCCTTCCACCCCCTCTAACTTTTTACCTAATTGAGGTAAAGATTTGAAACTTGGGGGATATTCCTAGGTCAAAGGGAGCTACTTTTTGGCCTCCCTAAAATTTTCAGGGGGTCCCCCTTGGGGGGGCAACGGCCCTCAACTTTTAATTTTCAAATGGGAAGACCCCCTTTGTGATAGCTCGTTCGAAAGAGCATAAAAAAAGAAAACTTTTCGCGCAAACCCGAAGTCAATATCTCAAACCGTTTCAAAATGGCGGCCGGTTAAAGTTCAAAATGGCCGAAAATTCACACCGGTTATTTGTCGATGGATTTGCGCGAAAATCGGTATGTAGGGGTATTTTGACACGAGAAAAACGAATTTGACGTCAGATTTTCAAAAAAACCGAAATTTCCAAAATGGCCGCCGGTTAAAGTTTAAAATGGCCGAAAATTGTCACCTCGGTTTTTTGCTGATGGATTTGCCTAAAACTTGGAATTTGAGAGTATTTTGGCATAAGATAAACAAATTTGAACTTAGATTTCTAAAAAATCAATTTTTTGTCATTTTGAACTTTAACCGGCGGCCATTTTGGAAATTTCGGTTTTTTTGAAAATCTGACGTCAAATTCGTTTTTCTCGTGTCAAAATACCCCTACATACCGATTTTCGCGCAAATCCTTCGACAAATAACCGGTGTGAATTTTCGGCCATTTTGAACTTTAACCGGCCGCCATTTTGAAACGGTTTGAGATATTGACTTCGGGTTTGCGCGAAAAGTTTTCTTTTTTTATGCTCTTTCGAACGAGCTATCACAAAGGGGGTCTTCCCATTTGAAAATTAAAAGTTGAGGGCCGTTGCCCCCCCAAGGGGGGCCCCCTGAAAATTTTAGGGAGGCCAAAAAGTAGCTCCCTTTGACCTAGGAATATCCCCCAAGTTTCAAATCTTTACCTCAATTAGGTAAAAAGTTAGAGGGGGTGGAAGGGACTTTTGGATCACCCTGTACTGTAAAATATTACTTATAATCAGATGAATGTAAGACAGAGAATGATAATTTAAAATAAGACAGGGTATATACTGGGATAGTGCTGATGAATTTAAGTCCAGGTCCAAGTAGGTGTAGGCGAAAATTGCCAAACGAGAGGAGCTGTTAACTTTTGCGCACAAAATAACCGCAGTGAATGAACGAAAATTAGAATTGGGGAACATTTTTCAGTCATTATTCAGAGTAATTTATTATTTTCGGTACACTGAATCAGAAATTTAATGTTCCGCAGACCCACAAGAGTGTCGCGACAATGAAAAATCGATTACCAAAGTGGGGCGATAAGCGAGGCAGGGAAAAGCGATAAATTAAAAACATCTGGATGCCGCCCAAGAAATAACGTATGCGCACTTGGGATCTGATTATAAATTCGCAAAACGGTTTATTTAAACTCCATAAAACCCGAGTCGTCGAGGACGGAGAGTTATAGAAGGTCATATTCCTAGCGCGGAAAGTTTCTGAAAAGTGATGCAAATTTCATGAAATTTAAAGATGGCCACCCTTCGGATTGTGACCGTGGAACTTAACCAAAACGGCAGAGGTTGCCACTTTAAACATAAGTATTTCTCATTTCTAGGAAACAAAGATGTGAAAGAAATAATACTAGGAAATGTTTAAACTATATCTTTGGAAACTTCCTAAAGAATGATTGAGAGTTGATCCAAAACAGCGCTATTTCTCTCTTGTATCAAAACGTAGAATCTCATATTTTTCATTCACAGGAAAGCCTAGCAACGAGTACTAAGTTTGAAAAAGAAATGCGTTTACGGGAAAATTACTGTAGGAACAGATTAGGTTTCTGACTATGGAGACATGAGTAGTATCGTTCAACTTAAAGTTCTTACACAAAATTTCAAGCTCGGTTTTGGAGAATGCCCACTATCAAAGCGTATTTTTCTTGTCAAATGGCAGTGAGCATAATCGGGTTGGGAAAGATATGAGGTTAGGCGTTTAATGGATGCCATCACCTACATCAGGTCATTTCTAAATCCTACTTTTCTGAGGATTTACTTTTGGCTCCGAAGCTTGCAAGAATTCCACCTTCTATCTGTGTGGTGAGTCCTGATTTGGTCCCGAAAAAGGATGATCGCGTCGAATAAAAAATACCATTAACAATATTATGATCCATCCATTTTGGCTCGATCCATCGTCAACGAAAAATCGATCATGCTTGACAATGCCCAATCAGCAGTGGCGATTTCACAAGTTGGCAACACTATTGTTCCTCCACTTAAATCCATTGAAATACCAATTTCAGTTGAGGATAGCCCACCGAGAATCGATTATTTTACAGACATTTAAAGGGAGGAACAATAATGTTTCCAACTTTCAAGCATCACCGCTGCAAATAACCAGCAATATGACCTGGATGTGCCCTTTATCAATCTCTCAAATGAAGTCTTTTCACTATTTTTCTTTCCATTACGAAAATTGAATCGCATTTAACAAAAAAAACCAGCGCAATTACTGCGTTTTCAAAATCGTGCAACTTCGTACTTTCTTTGAAAAATACTCAATATATATATATAGTATTAAAATTTACTAAATTACCTTCAATTATTTTACAATTGACAATTTTTGGTGAGAAGCAAAAACTGTTTGCCATTATGAGAGATTTTTCAGATAATTTTGAAGAAGCAACATTTTAACAACACTGCAATGGCGCTGGTTCCTTTTTGCTGAATGCAATCCAATTATTTAGGATAAAATTAAGAAACCGAAGCATTTATCACGCTAAGACAGTGAACAACCAAAATCTCACTACGAATAAAAAGCAAGCATGAAACAGTGTACACTATCATGTTGAAAATGTTCTCCCCCGTAATGAAAAAAGGCTCAACGACGGAAGAATTTCTTAAAACGGAGCAGAGAAGTAATGCGGATGAGTATTCATAGTATGCAGTGGCGTGGCGTGAATAATCGATTATCGATATCTCGCCATTTGAAACTATGGTAAAGAATCGATTACTAAAGTGTTCACCCCGATAATCGATCTTTTTTCATAGGTTTAAATGGCATAACATTCGATACATCGCAATTCACGCCACGCCACTGATAGTATGCGCCGAAAGGATTCATTCCAACCGCGAGCGAAGTATCAGCGGAAAAATTGAGAGTTTCCACGGCAAACAGGAAAGAAGGGAGGCTTGTCCTTGATCTCGGCTTCAGTGCATTTTCACCTACTTATTCTAAGCGCCCAGACTCACATTTACAATTCTAAATCGCCGAGGTTTGCCGATGAACTTGGCTCGCGAGGCCGCGGCACTACTGCCGTGCTAAGGAAAAACGCCGTATGTACTTTCAGACGTTGCTAAATTTCCTTTGATAAAACACCAATTCTGTCGTGCTTGGGAAAAACGCCGCATAAACCTTCAGGCGTTGCCAAATTTTCTTCGATAAAACACGAATTCCTTGGTAAACTTATGAATATTTTTTCCCCATTTTTCAGAGAATATTGTTTGTATTTATACCTTAAGTTCCTGAAAATTTCAAGGAAAAATATTCATAATTTTCCTCATAAATAAACATTTAATCAAAGGAAATTTGGCAATCCTCGAATGTATATACGGCGTTCTTCCTTAGCACGGCAGAATTGCCTGGTAAACTCATGAATATTTTTCTTCCCATTTTTCAGATAATTTTGTTCGCAATTCCATCTAAAATTCCTGGAAATCTCAAGGAAAAATATTCGCAACTTTCCTAAAAAATGCGGGTTCCACCGGAGGAAATTTGGCAACACTTGAATGTTCATACGGCGTTCTTCCTTAGCATGGCAGGCTAGTTCTCGCATCTTCCGCGCACACTCTCCGCGACTTTCAGCAGCTTTTTACGCTCAGGCAGTAAACTACAACCTTCTTGGCCTCTGTTTATACACCTCAGCGTATTACAGATTTTTAAGCTAATGCAGTAGAAAGCCACCCCAGAGGAACAGATAAAGAGGACATGAAAAGGAAGTAGTGAAGATGAAGCGAAAAGGGGTGGATAAGAGAAGAAGCTGAGGACGTGAGAGGCAAACATTTAAAATAATATGAAACTGAGAACAGCGAGAATTGGATTAATTATGGGAAAAATGGAATATCAACGGTGAAACTACGAAAACGCGTATCTCTTTGCGGTGTTTTTAAATTCTCCCTCCCATTTTATTTTATCGGAGGGGCATGAACCATCGTTTTTGCCCTAAAAATATGCACAAAAAGTTATTCACACTAAGATGAACGATTATGGAGGTTTTCAAGAAATGAAGTTTTGTGTAATTTTTCATTCGAATAATAAAGTATAACAGAATTTCTACAACGGCGCAAATCGAGATACGGGCTTTCGTAGTTTCACCGCCCATACGTTGTACTATACCACCAAGCTAGGATAAAATGCCGTATGAACATTTGAGAGTTGCCAAATTTCCTCCGATGAAATGTTTTAATTGAGGAGTTATGAGTATTTTCTCTTGAAATTTTAGATAATTTCGATCTGGTCACGAATAAAAGTCTCTGAAAAGTATTCCCAGATTTTCCTGAAAATTAATATTTTATTAAAGGAAATTTGGCAACGTCTGAAGGCTCATGCAACCTTCTTTGCCGTGGCAATGAAGCAGGCATACCGTGAAGGCCTTGGCGCAGATAATTTAGGTCTGACTGAGAATAAAATTCTCTAAATTTAAGGTAGAATATCCACAGGCCTGTCGGGAAATTCGTACTGTATAGCAGAGAAAATTTGGCAACTTTGGGAGGCTCATACGGCGTTTGCACGGCTGTGTAGCAGGCATCTCGTAAAGGCCTCTGCGAGCGTAAGTGTAAACATTGGCGCGTTCCAAACTACCCTCCGGTAATTCTTTTTGGACAAAAAAAAAAGTATCTGCCGGATTAAATATTTGAATAAAAATTAATTATATGAGTATAAAGATAGGTGTATTAGCAAAATTGCCAACGGAACTCGCAAAATGGGTTGGTTTATTCGTGTAAAGTGATTTTGAATTCCGATCTCGCAATGCTGCCGGCGGTTCCCGGCATGACCACGACTCGTAACAATGCGTATTCCAGGTCGTAAAATTTATTTCCTCGCGAGTCGGGGACAACCGCAGAGGACCACCGCAGGCGCTGGGTAGGCAACAAAATGACACTATTGAAACCCGCTCTTGCCGAACGGTAGCAAACCACCCACCGCGTCTAATTCTGCCGCCCCAAGCAAAAAGAACTTATCTCCAATGGAGTCCCTATACACATATGTTCTTTCCACTGATCACGATGGCATTTTAAATAAATAGCGTAGGTTTTTCTGGGAGAATCGGCAACATGGAGCGGGAATCTAGGAAAATGCGGCTCTTTTTGCTCTAGTTTGGAAAGATACGGCTCACGGCGGCCGCTCAGGGACTGGGAGAACGCCCTTTTATGGGGGATTTTTATGGCATGCTGATAGCAAATAATGAAACTGAGTTAAACCGCACCATCGACAGCGTTCGAGGCCCACTTCCCTGTTGCTTCGACCGTTTATTTATATTTTATAGTCGATGCTCATTCAGAGATGAAGTATTATATTGTAACGCTAGTTTTAGTGCTGACGTTTGCAACCCCTTTTGTGTTCACTCTCTTCGGAAAGAAAACGGCGATGATATAAACAGTCCGACCTCGATAGGTTGAAGTTGAAGAGA
Source organism: Bemisia tabaci (assembly GCF_001854935.1). Taxonomy (NCBI): domain Eukaryota; kingdom Metazoa; phylum Arthropoda; class Insecta; order Hemiptera; family Aleyrodidae; genus Bemisia; species Bemisia tabaci. The sequence goes on from NW_017553907.1 coordinate 3,720,975, forward strand.
AACAAAACAAAATAGAGGTCTCGAGCACATCGAAATCCAAATGATACAATTTGCGAGTTCCTCATGTTTACGTTACTGTACATTTTTAAAAGTGAAGGAATGCATTTTACAATTGCACTGGAAAAAAACACATTGGATCTAGAGTCCAGACTCTTAAAAACATCGACAAGAAAAAATACTCTTGATTCAATCAGATTTAAGCTTAAATCAAGAACCAAGCCTCTTAATTTGAGCGGATTTCCTTTTGATTTCAGCTTAAATCTGATTGAATCAAGAGTCCTTTTTCTTGTCAATGTTTTCAAGAATCTGGACTCTAGATCCAATGTGTTTTTTTTCCAATGTGGGAACTAAGACTTTTAGCCCATCAGTAAAAACACTCATATGTATAGGGATATTTATGGCACATACGTCGTTTCTAAACTGAGCCAGATATTGCAGTTCTAAATTGCAAAATATAGTCTATTTGACCACGACTATTATATTGTCATCATCAGAGACGATTAAACCGCTTATTTCGAAAAGGTGCTAACTCTGATAAAGGAAAAAAACGGGGAAAATCAGGAAACAAAAACAGATAAAAAGGAGGAAGAAAAGGATTACTTTCCAGTCAAAAAATCAATTTCGGAAAAAAATCCGACTCGGCACCTGTCTGAAATAGGCGTTAAAATTCGTGCCTGTGAATTTGTAAAACTGATTTCAATACATTTCTTCCTTTATTTATTTATTTTTTTTATTTTTTTTTTTTTTGCATGATCCATCTTAATAACAAAACGATCAACGTCGAGTAATCTTATAGCGGTAGAGCGAATAACCGAAAAATGTATAAAGAATTTCACGTCAGAATAGGAGGGCTCTAAATTAAATTGGACGTGGAAACATGTGGATCAAAGCTTTTGGCAACAAGCGAAGCTCTATCCTTTCCATATTATATTTTTTTGAGGGATGAAGGCGGAAAGAGATTCAATCGCGACTTATTTGACTTTTTTTGGTACCGAAAGAAATGAAGGATATTTCCTTCTTTTGGACACGGAATCTGAAGTTATGGAAATTCTTTTTTATTAAATCTAAAAAGGAAAACACTTTCGATTCAGCAATAGCTCGAGCTANGAGTCGGGCTGGTATCATTAACACTATACTACTATACACGGGGGAAAAAAACACATTGGATTTGGAGTCCAGACTCTTAAAAACATCGACAAGAAAAAATACTCTTGATTCAATCAGATTTAAGCTGAAATCAAGAACCAAGCCTCTTAATTTGGGCGGATTTCCTTTTGATTTAAGCTTAAATCTGATTGAATCAAGAGTCCTTTTTCTTGTCAATGTTATCAAGAGTTGGGACTCTAGATCCAATGTGTTCTTTTTCCAGCGAACGGTCTCCGACCCTAACTTTCATTTTTAGCCACAGTTGGTCGTACCGTTCAAACAGTGGCGTAGTATGCTTTGCGATATATCGATTGATTTGCCATTTAAACCCATGAGAAAGGATCGATAGACAGGGTGTTTGTAGCGAACACCTTAATAATCGATTCTTTAACATACCTTCAAATGGAGAAATATCGATAATCGATCATTCACGCCTCGCCGCTGCGTTCAAATGGATCAAGTCCCATGATTTTTAAGGCTGTCAATAGGGGTGCATGTATCCCTGGATGATTCCCCTCTGTTCAGATTTGGAAATATGACCCAAGTTTTTGTATACGTAATAAAGTCGTGAATTCTCCAAATTGAACAAAGTAATTTTCCATTTATTGTCACAATTCGCTCTGAAAACCTATCGTGTGAATTTTAATGATTATGGAGGCTTCTGATAGGAAATGGTCCTTATATGAGCCCGGTTATTCAGATTAACTCAAAAAGGCCTGCAAAGCGGGCTATTGGGGGCGCAAAGCGCCCCCGCTTCTAGAAGTTGGGCCGGCCGCATAGCGCGAATTTCGCGGAAACAAAGTAGTTTAAAAGCGTAAAAACTTTCTTCAAACACAATTGATACTAGCCTATTTTTACGACAACCCGACTGGATAAGAACTATTCAGTAAGAACAACCGTTTATGTACAGATCGCTTCAAGGGCAAAGTCCCCCTTTCTCAATTGCACTAGCTTGCAACTTCGGCCGTAAAAATAAATGAGACACTCATAAAACGGTACCGATCGAGAAATGAGAATGAAGACTGAGCAGCCACCAAGCGTTCTGTTTATTCAACTGAACATATTTACTCGAAAGGAGAAAACTGCATCGCAAATTGAAGATTTTCTTATATTGTTTCGTATACCTTGGCGAGGAAAACCAAATATTATAATTGATTGAAAGTGCCCGGAACTTTGCATCTGTACCAAATTACGTATTTACCATACTATATTTTATGACATGAGAAGCTATCTGCGCAAACTGCATACACATACTGACGAGTGAGGAGTGAATTTCAGATATGAACGAGTCTAGCAAAAGTTTGCCAAGGGCCCATTCTGTCGTCTTAAGGAAAAACGCCGTGTGACTGTGACTTTTTAGGCGTTGCCAAATTTCCTTCACTGAAAAAAAAAAACACATTGGATCTAGAGTCCAGACTCTTAAAAACATCCACAAGAAAAAATACTCTTGATTCAATCAGATTTAAGCTTAAATCAAGAACCGAGCCTCTTAATTTGAGCGGATTTCCTTTTGATTCAACCTTAGATCTGATTGAATCAAGAGTCCTTTTTCTTGTCAACGTTTTAAAGAGTCTGGACTCTAGATCCAATGTGGTTTTTTTCCAGTGTTGGATGATATAGCAATTTTCAGGGAAATAAATAAGAATTTTTCTTTCTATTGTTCAGGGCATTGCATTCGAAAATGTAACTAGAATACCCTGACATTTGAGGGGAAAATGTTCATTGATTTCCTGAAAAATGAGTGTTTCTAAAGAAGAACTTTTGCAACATTCGAACTTTCACACGGGTTTTTTTTTTGGCTTGGCAACATTGTGAAAAACACTCTCTCGAGACGAAAAATGTAACTAGCTCATTTCCTCAAAAAGTAGCTAAGATTGATAGGAGAATTTTAAAAGCTCAGTCTACTTTATAATAATGAAATAAGGAACATTCAGCGAGCCTCTCTTCTTTTCAACGAGCGACATATTTCCCCGGAAAAAGGGATCCTTTATCGGAAAGTAACTTGTTTCGTCGATAGGACGGAAATCACATGCGGAGAGGAAAATTCTCAACTCTATAAAAGATGAGATTCCTGTTACGAAGAAGTAATTAAAAACGCGAATATGCATACACATGTATTGAAGAAAATACCAGCGTCACCTGCTTGGTAAACTCTCGAGAAAAAACCGGAGGTCGTGCAGTGAAGGAAAATAGGAGAGGAGGACGAATAAATAAAAGGCGGAAATTAGACAGGAAATAAAATTATGAGGCGCTGGAAAACGCCGCTTCAGCTACACAGCTTGCAGGATCTCATTTTTGCGCATACTCTACCTTGCCGTAGATGCGATTCGTAGGAAAGCAGTTCTCTCAGACGTCCGTAAGCCGACCTGTATTAAAGTGGGTATTTACACTTCCATTGAATTGGACTACATTTTGCAATGAAGAACTGTTACATGTCTGGTTCATTTTAGAAACAGAATATCGATGGCTAAAGTGCGAGTATCTCCGAATTCGACTAATACTTGATTTTTTCCTTGGAAAACCAGTCAACGTGGTTTCTTGAAAACTTCCTAGATTTTTCTTCTCTGTTGGTAGAATATTAGAAATGAATTCCAAGCTATAAAGTTGACCGGTTCCTTTTTGAAAAAGTACAGTAGAAGGGGAGATTCTCAAACACAACCATGGTGATTACGTGGTGTCGCACTTCAGCCATCGAAACGTACCATTGAATTCCCTAGGCAGATAGGTGAGGTATATAGATATTGTGGCGGTCCATGATAATCGCAAAATTTAAATTTTATGCTGCATAGTGACTCGCGTATGGTAGACGCATTAACCCTTTTGCAGAATGAACATTGACATCTTCTTCATCTAGCTTTTGAAATAAACTTTATCAACTGAACTATTGAATAACTTGTACCGCTAAACCTATGAAGTAACTATTACCCTAAAAACTATTTGAAATAAGCTACCGAATTTTGAAATACACTATAACCAATAAGATTGGTTGGATATGTTAAAACACTTAATAAGTGTACAATAGATAGAAAGAGCTTCACGGCAGCTTTTTAAAACCAAAGTAAAGGACTTACAAGGAATTTTCTAGCAAACGGCTAAACTTAGGGAATTTCGAGGACCTTCTTCAAGGATATAGGAGGTACATCCGCACATTGAATGCTATTAACTCATTGACTAACAGAGAGCCATGTGGTCTTCGATTTGTGACATAGACAAAAACGGGCTCTCAGGAGTTGGAGTTGGAGTATTAGCCGCAAACTATGTAAGTAACAAGACGATTTTTCATCCAAATTTCATGAGTTGGAAGACAGTCTGGGGCGCTGTCATGGGCTTAAACAAGAAGGCAATAGCAATTAATCCTTAAGGGATCAAACATTTTGAAGAGCGCGTTTTGACAGTTCTTAAAAAAAAAAACCGAAATCAAATATTGATTATCTGCCGAATGAATCTAAAGTAATATTGCTTTCAAAGAATGATATGACCTGTGTCTTTTTTTTTCTTTAAGTTTTTTGCAAGCGGAAAGTTTAAATTGTTTGATTTTAACGTGAACGATGGACGTTAGTTTCTAACTTATGCGTGCGGTTTGGACATTTTTGATAGGCTCCATTTATTCTGTGTTAAATTTCAATAATGGACACGTCTCAAAAAACTTCCATTCTCAACTTGTTTAGTGATCTATTGGTAAAAAAGCTAGCTGAATGTGAGTTGTTCTCACTTTTAACCATGACGAAAAGCCACGGGACATCTGTGCAAAAAATCGCATTCGAGAGCGTCAAGTTATGTTGGGGATGATGAAACTATTCATGTTATTGGATCATTTTATCGGTGCAAACGCTCCGAGCTGTACCGAAGATCTGTATCGGAAGGAAAGTTTACAAATTGCGGGGATTTTGCCGAGGTTACGGCGTGACATACATGGACGGGTCACGCTTCAAACGATCCCTCTCAATTTATCATATTTGCGCTGCGCCGTTGTCACATTTCCCGCGCTGCCACAGCCGCTCCTGAGAGGTTAACGTGTAAGTTAGGTGAACGCAATGGTTACATGCACGGAAAACATCAAGAATTTGATCTTGTTCTAATTAATTGTGCAGAACGTAAAAATATCGTCTAATGCACAGAAATCCTGATAACAACTAGCCAGCATTTATAGTGAAGACAAAGCGAGTAAAGGCGGAACCCCCCTCCCCCCGGTCCGCCCGAAAGAGGGAGAAAAAAGAGGGGGAAGGAAGAAAAAAGGAACGTAGGAGAGAAGAGCGAAATGCGCTTACATTTGGTAATTATTTAAGACGAAATTGACTCTAACTGCATATGAGATACTACAAAAATTCCAAAATTTTCTGGGGAAGGTCCCCGGAGTGTCTGGATCCGCCTATGAAGGCGAATGATCTTTTGAAGAAAGAAAGGGGAGGGGGAGCGAAAACAATAGAAGAAAAATAATTGAACCAATACGCAGAGTAAGAAATTGGTCATTATACCACAAGTATAGTTTTTCCATCGAAAATTGGCGCAGAACTAGTTTCACACATCCGAGACTTGTTTGCGTGTAAATAATGAGACTAGCCGCAACTGCACGAAACGATTAAAACACAACGTTTAATTGAATATACTATCTACAACAGTTGTACGGTTCGCGAAAGCTTCCGCTCTGATTATTCGATCGATCAGGTTTTGGCTGTGTTTTTAGTATTTATTTATTTATTTTATACAATATTTCTGACGGGCGGAATTTTTCGCAAACTGTACATCTGAAGATGGATATATATAAAATGTCTAAAATGGCCATCGTGTGCAGCGAACCAGTTATACTTAGTTCGGGACTACAAAGTAAGTTACAGATAGTATAATCACTTCACGCGAAAAAGGGATAAAAACAAAAGCGTTTAATAGAATGGTTCCATGAGGATTTTCAATGATTTTCAGAGTTCACAGATAAATAAACAATTATAAAGGAAGCTTCATTTGCAAAACGGGATTTGAAGTCGAAGCGCCGAGATCACGGTCCCTGGGGAAAATTACCGTAAAAGCGAGCGGTTGGCAGCACTGCTGGTCGTCCCTGTAGCAAGGTTATTTTTTCATCTCGCGTTGGTATCAAAAGAACTTTAGCGATCGGAATATGTTAGCCCCAAGTGATATAAGGCCTAGGTGATCTTCACAAAAAAAGGATTAAAGCGATGACCCCCATAAATTATAGCCTTGGTGCGGGCTGAATTTTCAGCGCTCGCCGGAATTTATGGCAATATCCGTTGTGGGAATTGTTGCTTGAGGGACGCCTACCGCTGTTTGAGAAAGCGAAGCATCTTCTCTGGGAATAAATTCCGCGCTTTTTTGTGGTATTGTGTTGCTGGGACACCGAATTAGAGGAAATAAGCTTTTTCCGCGCGAGATATGGATCTTATTCGATATAGGTGCGATGTATCGGTTGGTTCAAAACAATAGAACGTAACCTCAAACAAGAATTTTAGGATTCAAGTTAGAAAACTTGAAAAAGAGGAAATTCCGAATAATGTCACTTTTCATTGTCATGGTACCGTGCTCGTAAGAATGTAAAATTTATCACGGAAAAATCAGTACAGCAACGGGCAAAAGTAAAGTAGAATATGATAAACTAAACATCAACTCACCGTCATTCAGCTTCAGCTATACAAGATGATCAAACGGGCAGCTCTTCATTTTGGTGTCACTGAAAACAAAACAGAGGAAAATCATTAATCAATGCATATCATTCAATTTAATGTGTTTCAGTCAATCTATAGAATCACCTAGGGTTTCTGGAAATCAGAGACAAAATTTTGAGAAGTTTAAAAAGAGGAAATAGGGCAGCTTTGAAATTTAACCGAGATGCAACCTCCTATGTAAAGAAAACACCAATTTATACATTTTATTTGATACCTCGTCCTTAGGTAAACTTACTACTACGATATAATATATTAGCAGGCACATCAAGACTTGCAAAATTATTTTCTGAAAGCCTGCTAAATTCCAGCCGAGGGGGGTTGAACTTTGTAAATGTGGCCAAAGTTGCCAAGTAGCTTTGAAAAGAACTTCTAAAGAGGTCCGTTTTAGGTCCAAGATTTTCCAACTTCACCGTCCTATTGAAGAGAGCGGTAAAGGGGAAAAATGAATTTAAAAAAACGCATACATCAATACCAAGGGTTGTGAACAATACCGCCCAATGGAGATTTTGGCGAAAATGAGTGGCGACTTTGCCACATCCTAAAGTATAAAATACACAAGCTGATGTTTTTAGTTTTTCCGATTCGGCATGGGAGCGCTGTAATGACGATGTAATGTATAATAAAAATTGCGGACTTAACTTCAAAATGACAAAAAATGGCGAAGTTGCTTCTTCGTCCTGCAAAATAGTCAGTTTGCAAATAGGCGTACTGCCCCTCAACTCTCGATTTGGAAATTTAAGGCAGTATTCGCCGTGCTGAGTAAAAACGCCGTATGAACATTCTATATTTGCCGAATTTCCCCAGATAAATCGTGCATTTTTTAGGAAAGTTACCAGTGGCGTGGCGTGAATTGCGATATATCGATTGTTATGCCATTTAAACCTACGGAAAAGGATCGATAGACAGAGTGTTTGCAACGAACACCTTAATAATCGAGTCTTTACCATAGTTTTAAATGGCATAACAATCGATATATCGCAATTCACGCCACGCCACTGAAAGTTATTCATGTTTTTCCTTGAAATTTTCAGGTATTTTGGATCAAATTGCGAACAAAATCGTCAGAAAAGTTTGAAGAAAAACATTCAGAACATTTTCAATTAATTCGGTTTAAATTGAGGGGAATCTGACAACGCCTGACGGCTCATGCGGCGTTTTTCCTTAGCACGGCAGTACTGCTACCTTCGATAAGACGGGAGCTGTGGCGTGGCGTGAATTGCGATATATCGATTGATATGTAATTTAAACCTATGGTAAAGAATCGATTATTAAGGTGTCCGCTGCGAACACCCTGTTTATCGATCCTTTTCCATAGGTTTAAATGGCATAACAATCGATATATCGCAAAGCACGCCACCAGTGGCGTGGCGTGAATGATCGATTATCGATATATCGCCATTTGAAGCTATGGTAAAGAATCGATTACTAAGGTGTCCGCTGCGAACACCCTGTTTATCTATCCTTTTCCATAGGTTTAAATGGCATAACAATCGATATATCGCAAAGCACGCCACGCCACTGGACGGGAGGGCTCTCGGAAACTGCAATTTTTGTGTCTTGCATTGAACCCGATTAATCGGAGGACCGTAGCTTCCGATGGTCAGCAGCGCTCCAGTCCAATCAACCTCCAGATTGCAAGGATCTTAAAAAGATCCGCGCGGTTGTGACCTGGAAAGTCCTGCGACCGCCCGCGGCATGTACGATGCTACGGAGCTATACTCCTCTTAACCGGCCCCGGGGGAGCCTCACGGCCCTTGCTTATCTGCATCGACTTTGTTTCCCTTCATGTCTCCGGATTATGGGCGCCGCTGCCGAAAATATCTCCTCTTCAACACGACCAAGTCAGAAAAGCTTACAGGGAATTTTGATCAATCTGGCAACGGTGAATACGGAGCTGCAAGGGTTTTTTCCAATCCCGGTGCCGAACATTAGAGGGACGATCATATCTGCTCTGCAATTTGCATGGACCGACCAACCTTGACAGAGCCACGGTTGCGACGTTGGCCAGATATTAGTCGAGCTCCGTCCTTTGGACGTCTAAATCCACAGAGAGAAATTTAGGACGTCTTTGGTATAAGAATGCCCATAAGGTTCGTATATGGCCGTTCATTAAACAACTCATTTCCTAAGGGGGACCTCATGCTGTTTACATTGTGATAGGGAAGGCACAAAGATATCCTTAAAATACATATATTATCAAAGTAAAGACAAATTTAGCCAACCTCAAGTGAAATTCAGCATATAACTCTGGGAATGGCTCCTATTAACGGAATATAATGATTCGCCACTACAAACGTTACCACGGACAGAAGAAAATACACGACAAATGTTGTAAATGTTCAAGTTGGTTCACACAGTCCTTAAGATAAATTCAGACGACTTTTTTGCAGAGGCAGAAGCTGTCCTTTTAATGGTGCTATCGTTAAGGGTTCCTTGAACCTTCCTTCATAACAACGTAAACCCTACGGGACCTCTCAAGGTATAAGTAGCGGATTGAGGAACACTTGGACTTCATTCTGCAATAATTAGGAAATACAATTTCTGGCTTATCCTTAAGAACACCTACGTACTTAAAGAAACAAATGTTACATACGTTATTTCTAAACTAAGCCAGATATTGTAATTCCGAATTGCATAGTGTAGTCCCATTATTAATACGGCCTTAAAACTTGGAATGCGGCTGAAACTGGGCAGCCTCGTGTACCATATGCAGAAAAATGAATTATTTTATGGCAAAATCACTTTCACCTATAAATGAAAAGAATTCATGGTTTTACTTTAGTAAATTTTGTAACAGAGCATTTGAATAGGTCAGTAGTATAAAAAAAAAAAACCTGGTTGCACAATACACATGCTTGGCAGCGTTGCAGACACCGGAAGTGTGTTTTAACATAAAATTTGGAGGCGTCAAGAATACACTAAAAAAGGAAATCAAGGGACGTCCTAGCTTCAGCTGCGCAGTCCTTTAAGCATCACTACAAGTAAGAAAAACGGAGCCAACGAAATAGAGGGAGAAAAGGGATGCGCGTTGATGACGGCGCAGAGATGCAACTATTTGTACTTGCTGGATGTCCGTGTTGCGTCTGCCAAATTGAAGGCGCGAAGGAAAAGGATGCGCGTTGACGACGGCGCAGAGATACAACTATTTGTACTTGATGGATGTCCGTGTTGCGTCTGCCGAATTGAAGGCGCGATGGTGTGAGACGTAAACTCGCGACGATCTGCTATAAGAGATGAACCGGTATAAAATAGGTATAGTTCTTTCCGAAGACTATGGTTCGTATTTTCGGGTGAAAATGAAATTAAATGAATATTTCCTCTAAAACTGGCAAAAGCACATACCGCTCGAGTTTTATGATATCTCTTTATATCTTTGACTTATGAATTCTGGCTGCTTTTTTGTTGGGGAGATCATTCATTTGTTTATATCTACATGATCTTTTTGACGAATTTCTTACTGTAAAGGATGCAGTTAGTCTTCCTGACTCTCGCGATGATCTTTAGAGCGCATGTCTGTGACAGCATGACATGCGGTTGACGATTCTTTTTGTTTGCGAAGCAACGACTATGAGAGCAGGATCATCGGATACCGGGAAAACTTTAATGGTAATGTCTACAANTTTTTCCAATCCCGGTGCCGAACATTAGAGGGACGATCATATCTGCTCTGCAATTTGCATGGACCGACCAACCTTGACAGAGCCACGGTTGCGACGTTGACCAGAAATCAGTCGAGCTCTGTTCTTTGGACGTCTAAATCCACAGAGAGAAATTTAGGACGTCTTTGGTATAAGAATGCCCATAAGGGTCGTATACATGGTCTTTCTATATAAACAACTCATTTCTTACGAAAGGTCCCATGCTGTTTCTTTCTGATTAAGGAAGGCATAAGGATATTCTTAAAAAAGTATCAAACTAAAGACAAATTTTGCCAACCTCAAGTGAAATTCAGTATGTTACTCTGGGAACGGCTCCTTATGACGGAATATAATGATTTGCCACTAAAACGTTACCACAGACAGAAGAAAATACCCGACGAATTTTGTAAATGTTGAAGTTGCTTCACACAGCCCTTAAGATAAATTCAGATGACTTTTTTTGCAGAGGCAGAAGCTGTCCTTTTAATGGTGCTATCGTTAAGGCTTCCTTGAGCCTTCCTTCATAACCGCGTAGACCCTACACTGGAAAAAAAACACATTGGACCTAGAGCCCAGACTCTTAAAAACATCGACAAGAAAAAGTACTCTTGATTCAATCAGAATCTACCTTAAATCAAGAACCAAACCTCTTAATTTAAGCGGATTTCGTTTTGATTCGAGCAAAAATCCGATTGAATCAAGAGGATTTTTTCTTTTCAATGTTTTCAAGAGTCAGGACTCTTGATCCAATGTGTTTTTTCCCCAGTGATATGGGACCTCTCTAAGTATAAGTAGCGGATTGAGGAGCACTTGGACTTCATTTTGCAATGATTAGGAAATAGAATTTCTAGCGTATCCTTAAAAACACCTGCGTACTTAAAGAATCAAATGTTACATACGTTATTTCTAAACTAAGCCAGATATTGTAATTCCGAATTGCATAGTGTAGTCCCATTATTAATACGGCCTTAAAACTTGGAATGCGGCTGAAACTGGGCAGCCTCGTGTACCATATGCAGAAAAATGAATTATTTTATGGCAAAATCACTTTCACCTATAAATGAAAAGAATTCATGGTTTTACTTAAGTTAATTTTGTAACAGAGCATTTGAATAGGTCAGTAGTATAAAAAAAAAAAACCTGGTTGCACAATACACATGCTTGGCAGCGTTGCAGACACCGGAAGTGTGTTTTAACATAAAATTTGGAGGCGTCAAGAATACACTAAAAAAGGAAATCAAGGGACGTCCTAGCTTCAGCTGCGCAGTCCTTTAAGCATCACTACAAGTAAGAAAAACGGAGCCAACGAAATAGAGGGAGAAAAGGGATGCGCGTTGATGACGGCGCAGAGATGCAACTATTTGTACTTGCTGGATGTCCGTGTTGCGTCTGCCAAATTGAAGGCGCGAAGGAAAAGGATGCGCGTTGACGACGGCGCAGAGATACAACTATTTGTACTTGATGGATGTCCGTGTTGCGTCTGCCGAATTGAAGGCGCGATGGTGTGAGACGTAAACTCGCGACGATCTGCTATAAGAGATGAACCGGTATAAAATAGGTATAGTTCTTTCCGAAGACTATGGTTCGTATTTTCGGGTGAAAATGAAATTAAATGAATATTTCCTCTAAAACTGGCAAAAGCACATACCGCTCGAGTTTTATGATATCTCTTTATATCTTTGACTTATGAATTCTGGCTGCTTTTTTGTTGGGGAGATCATTCATTTGTTTATATCTACATGATCTTTTTGACGAATTTCTTACTGTAAAGGATGCAGTTAGTCTTCCTGACTCTCGCGATGATCTTTAGAGCGCATGTCTGTGACAGCATGACATGCGGTTGACGATTCTTTTTGTTTGCGAAGCAACGACTATGAGAGCAGGATCATCGGATACCGGGAAAACTTTAATGGTAATGTCTACAAGAGTACTTCATACTCCCAAATCGAGAGCTATACGCAAAAAGATGGTTTTAACTGATAGTGAACCAATCATCGTGTCTCCTCACAGTAAGAAAAAGTATCTGAATCGCATCGGTGGGAATCTAATGCGCTGCTAGCCACACAACGAGTCGCAACCTCTGAGCTTCAGATGCGGGCGTGCTTTGCAATTTTTCGATGGATCGGTCATTTTAACCGTTGGAAAAGGATCGATAAACAGGGTGGGAGCTCGCATCGAACATCTGAATAACCTAATTCGACCAATTAAATCCGTTGATTTTGGATCGATCGAATTTTTTTTTAGAACCATCTCGGGAGGTGGTACCAAAATCATGCACCAACGTTGCAATTCGTTCATAACCGAATCAGAAGTTCCGAACTCAAATAAAATGGCAGCTCGGAAGTTCGGGCTCGAAAGTAGTACCAAACCTCTGAATAAAATTCGCTACAAGAGTATGTACACAGGTTCCAGTGGCGTGGTGTGAATTGCGATGTATCGATTGTTATGCCATTTAAACCTATGGAAAAGGATCGATGAACAGAGTGCTCGCAGCGAACGCCTTAATAATCGATTCTTTACCATAAGTTTAAATGGCACAAAAATCGATACATCGCAATTCACGCCACGCCACTGACAGGTTCCGCAGGAAACTTTCTTCATGCCCCGATGTCTCAGAGTAACCTACGGTTTGGGTTGCTCTGACGCAAAAGATAACACAGAGTAACACTAAACACGGAGATTTTAAACTGTGCTGTGGCTCTTGGACGCTCAGAGAAATCATAACTGTGATCTTCTTATCTCCCTACATTTTCCTTTTTGTTACCGATCAATCCACTGTTATACTGAGCCAATTTCCGTGATGTTTGAGGCTATTGACGAGTGACGGTCCTTTGGCGAGCCCACGCTATTCAGAGTTTGGAAATATGGACAACATGCCTTTAAAATATATTACGTTAAAAAGTTGAGAATTCTCCCATATAGGTAAACAATGTAAATGTTCATTCGTTGTCACGATTCGTTCAAAAGATCAACCGGTTTAATTTTTAATGATTTTTGCGGCTCATCAAGGAACTAACTCAGTGAGATCCGCGAAGCTGTGTGGGGTTCGGCTGGGGGGGGGGGGGTGCCCCCTCCTATTTCATCATCCGTTTGGTGGCGTTAAATTGAAAGTTGTTGACCGTAGTCACTTACAAGTTTGTTCTGACGTCAGTTATGATTGCCCTGAAATTCTGCGCAAGAATTCCGCAAAAATTAAGATGAAGCGACTCGGATGCAACCTTCCCCTGCTGCGAAGACGACTTCTGATTAAAATGCAGATTGTGTCTCGGTGCACTCGGCTTTTGAGTCGCTACGTGCAGTGCACGCCAAGGTCATTCTCCCTCAGTAGAGCACATCTTAATCTGTTGATCGCTTCGTTTCGCCGTAAACGGTTGTATTAGTGATTGCTAGAGCGCGCCGCATCGCTGACAACTCACTGAAAAATGCATCTATTTTATCGAATCTAAAACTTTAAAACTTGAAACTTCCTGTTATAACATCTTTTAAAATATACGTATTGTTTTACTTGTTTTATTCACGTTTAATAACCTGACCTTACCTAACCCAAACCTTACCAAACTTAGCTGAGCCAAACCTTCCCCAACCTTGCACAACTTAACCGTGCTTACTTACGAGTGACCTTACCCCTAGCTGAAGACTTTATTTTACTAGTAAAAAATATATTTTTCTGTTAGTTGACATTGTGATCGTTGAAACCATGCTCACGCCTATAGTTTTAAATTTTTACTATCTAAGCTCGACATCAATAATCGTTGACGCGGTGATCAGATTTTGGGTTTAGTGACACCAATGTTACCCTTTAAGCATATCGACGGCGAGACTGCAAAAATGAGTATCTCAGTTGAGGTGTTTCAAAATATCTCTATATTATTTACCCTCTCTCTATACCTCTATATTATTTTACCTCTTCTATATTATTTTTTAAAGGAGACCAAATCAACATCATGTCTTGAAATTTTTACAGACTATTCTTCAGGTACAGAAGAAAAATCACTGAAATTTTCAAAAAAGACGCTTCATAGTTTTCTCTGCAGAATATAGAGTATGACCGGAAATCTATAGCGCGCAAACCGAAGTACACATATCTGTATAGTTTCACCATCGATATGGAAGTTTACTTTACAAGTTTTGCGTGCGGAAGGCGTTGCTGATATTCTTAATGCACTCCATGTAAAACCTGATTGATCCTACAAAAACACAATGCTATCTTTTTCTTCTTCTTTTTTCTGGGCAAAAATACCTCGTCCGAGTATCACACCAGCGAGCGTTTGGGTGACATGAAACGTAAGAGAGAAATGAAAGATAGAAAATGTCCGTGAAATTTCATGAAATTTCACGAAGCTGTATTTCATAGTTTTCAGGGGCTGGAGTATGCAACCTGCACTCCACCACACAAAGATAGAGGAAAGTCACAACTTTTACATTTTGCGAAACATGAAAAAGACCTGGTATTTCTCAATATGTTTCAGCAATTTCAGGAATGTTAGAAATTTAATGAAATATTTCTCGTGAAATTTCAAAATTTTATTTTTCATGAAATTTTGCCACCTTGGCGGGCGTCCAAAACAGGGGTAGTAAGCGCAACTGAATTATCACCAATCGATAATGTCTCGTTTGTATACTTCAAAATTTGCGCATCCTTCCACCGCAGAGAGGCCGTGGCCAATACACCTCGTCGAATCGATAGCTCCCCGATTGAAAATTGGCGGATCCGGCGACACACGAGGCAACCTCACCGCAATTTCGGGACCATTGTGAGTGGCGCCTTAATAACGGCGGGAAATGAAGTGTAATTAATTGTGCGGATTTGAAGCGACGTGCAACGATACGCGACGTTGCCGAACTTACCCCCACTTCCCAGGGATCCGCGGGGATTTCGGCGAGATTTGGAGGGGGCGGCGACACGGTGACAAGGCGGGGACGATCCGGGGAGAGGTGAGTAATTGTTCACAGGCAGTTGGCATATTTCGAGGAGGTTGGGGGAGGGGGGTTCGCGAGGCTGGAGAGGAGTGAAAGGAGGTGACTGACGAATGGAAATTGACCTAAACTAAACTTAAGAGCCCCGGATCTCCCCTTGGCCCTGGCCGTGTGGCACGACAACCTTCCAACCCCCGACTTCGACCGGGCTCATGTCGAGCATAACCTATATAGGCCTACGGTGGGATTAATGAACCGCGAGAGGGTACGATTTTAAGCATTCTGATATGTTTCCTCTACAATCCAACACGATCTAACACGATCCGCGCGACGAAAATTACAGAAATGAACTCTTAATCTAGATATTAAGGTGGATCTACAGCTTTTGCGCTATATTCTGCTATATATATATGCGCTCCAGGATGTATTTTGGAGGGCATGCTCGATATATTTCGTTTTTTAACCTTTGCGAGTAGGTGGATTAATCAGGGGAAATCGAAATTTCAGTCCGTGGATTAATCATACTGAAAATCATCTTCCAAAGATGAGACACAAAGTCAAAAGTGCTGTTTTCCAATCAATCATTGATATCGATAGATTCGAGTCAGTTTTAAAATGGAAATGGTACTTTTGACTTTTTTTTCAAATTTTGGAAAGTGATTTTCGGTCCGAATATTTCTAATGATTTATCTGCGGACTGAAATTCCGCTTTTTTCAAAATAATCCATAAAAATTGTTAAAAGTTGAAATACATCGATCGTGCCCGGATTCCGCGAAAGCTGAAGATCAACCCATCTAGTAGTTTTCAATTGGCAATAAGAGCGGAAAGTTTGAATTTTCTGCTTCTAAGGAGCCCGAGTCTATGTGCACTAAAAATCCCGTACTATAACGCTTTTGGCAAGCTCCTCAAAAAAATGCACTGTTACTCCATCCTCCTGACCGATTACTGAAATTTTGTGTCTGCCGGGCGGACATAGATGACATGGGTTAGATAGCGGAGCGTGATTCGTCGGTCATGTCTTATCGCTGCTTCTTCGTGCCTTTGTCAGGTGGAATGGACGTCATACTGTCGGAAACTCAAGAGGTGCCTTCAGCTGCGGGCCGATTATTGAAATAGATAGACAAAGCTATAGACGAAGAAGACATAGGGGGTATAAAGCAATCCTATTGATTGAAATGGGTGGTTCTCATAGACTAAGGGGGAAACTGTCGGGTCTCTCGTGGATTGCCTTTAGTTAGTCTATTACGTACCTCCTTTGTCCATTGCAACTACCTGCATCTACCAATAGGATCCCTCCAAATCCTTTTTGTCTTCTTTGTCTATTGCTTTGTCTATCAATTTCAATAATCAGCCCGCCGGTCATGAATTCCACCTGACAAAGGCACGACAAAGAAACGATAAGACATGCCCGACCAATCACGCTCCGCCATTGAACCTATGTCATCTATGTCCGCTCGAAAAACACAAAATTTCAATAATTGGCCCTCTGGCCAGCTCGAAGAGGGTTTAACTCAGGTTACTGAAAACGGACGTGAGAGCGGTTTTCACACGAAATGTAACTTTTACCATTTAACGCAGTTTCATTTCGAGGCGAAACCGACTTCACAGACTTCCGTTTTCGATGGCTCAGATCCGTTTCCTCCTCTGCCTTACAGACTTCCCGCCGTGGAAAATGATGTAGGTTCTTATGAATTTTAGCGCGGGGGAGCGCTCGCACTTCAACAGTTCCCACGTGATGATAAATGTAAGACGTAAGCACACGGGAGCGGTAAATCTTTCCGAGAACCCATTCAATGGCGGCTCCGGACCGCGGTCAGCCCGAAGCCCCCAATTTTTATTTCCGCTGCCTTCGGCTACGGCCGCCGCCGCACAGAGGGGCGAGGTTCAACGTGAAAATTTTGACAAAAACTGCAAATTAGAAAAAAAAAAATTTCCAAGGGCCCGAGCATCATAATTTAGGATTTTGATTATTCGATAGAAAATGATTGCAAAGGAGTGAAATCGTCACACTGGAGCGATAGGCTCAAAATCTGGTTTTTAATGGCGTAGGTAAATGAACATTTCAGATACTTTTTGTGATCGGATATAAATATTTTGCCAAAAACCGTGCAGCACTGTTTTGATAGTCGTTAAATAGAGATTCCCTTACACGACAGAGTTTGCTAAAGTAGCCCTTCAAGCCCCGCTACAAATAAGAAAAACAGAACCAACACAACATGGAAATGGAGAATGGGAAATGATGCGCGTTGACGACGGCGCAGAGATACAACTATTCGTGCTTGATGGATGTCCGTGTTGCGTCTGCCGAATTGAAGGCGCGATGGCGTGAGACGTGAACTCGCAACGATCTGCTCTGAGCTGCCAATGAGTAGTCACTCAGGTTCAGGAGGAAAGCTAAAAAAAATATACCTGAATACGTCTCTCCTATTTTCGGTTGTGTTGACACTTGACTTTTTCTTTTTTCCCAATTTGATGTCGGGTTCCATTTTACAATGTATTTTTACACTTCTCTTTAAAGCTCGGATGTACCGGTCCAATACAACCTACGGTGCACGTGTTTATAACACGCCTCGAATCAATTTGACCCGGCTTGGGCATCGAGGGTTCAGGCCTCGACAATTCGTATAGACAAAGATAAAAGTTTTGAAATTTTTCACATCTTGTCCGATCTTGCCCAATGGCCCTCCGCCGCACTGTGCGCCGTAAGCCGTAACTCTTGAGCAACCCACGGGTGCCCCATTCGAACGAGGAACTGTTCCCGGAAAGACGGCCAACGGGCACCGGCAAACCGTTCTCGTTAAAGCGGAAGCGTTAAAGCTTACAGCGAGCAGTTCAAAGCGGCCGATCGTAAGTTGCGTATAGAGAGTTGTATACCGCTTAGACCGGGGCCAAACGATATACAGGATGTCCAAAAAGTAAGGGCCGAATATCATGAGACTCATACTACACGGAGAAAAAAACTTCGTGCGTGGGACCCGAATTTTAGGTCATATGGATCTCTGAAGTTTTCGTAAAGGTCCTCCAAGTAAGGTCGACCGAATGAGCCAAAAATTCGATGTTCCGTTACAACTTCGAACTATCTTGGTATACGCTATCCGCATCACTGAATCATCCATAAAAGGACCGATCAGTTTTGGAGAACGGGCAAGAGAAAAGAAGGGAAACAGGGCAGGACAGAAAAAAGAATAGAAAAATAGAGCGAAAAAAAGAAGAATAAAAGGAGAGAGTAGTAGAAGAAGCGGAATGGGGAGGAATGATAAAAAGAGAAGAAGGAAATGGAGAAAAAATGAAAGAAGGAGGGCAACGAAAAAGCAAGAAGAAAACGAGGAAACCTAGGAAGACTAAAAGTAAAACAAGAGGAAGAAGTTGAAGAAGGAGATGATTTTTTCTGCATGGGAGCAATTCAGCACGTACGTTATTTCTAAACGAGCCTAAAATATTCGTTCCTGGTCATAAAATATTGCAAAGTTAAGCAACGCGAAATTCAGCTAAGCGCCACAAATAAATAATTAAATTCTAAAGGAAAAAAAATCGAAACAAATGGGGTATTCTTTTTAACGCATGCAGATGTAGGGTCCCAGAATATTTCGTCGGTGAAACTACCAAACCACGTATCTCGGTTTGCGACGTCGCAGACTTCCTGTCATACTTTATTTTTTTAAATGAGAAACTACTTAACGTCCAGTCTTGAAAATTTCAGTGATTTTTCCTCTTTGTGCGGAGAAAATTCCGTGAAAATTTCAAGGAATGATATTGATTTGGTCTACTTCAAAAAAATAAAAAGTGAGCGTAGATTTTTAAACACCGCAAACGAGATACGTGGTTTGGTAGTTTCACCGTCGATTTAGTGCCATGCTGAGGAAAAACGTCGATGTGAGCTCGCGACCAGAATACTGCCATGCTGAGGAAAAACGTCGATGTGAGCTCGCGACCAGAATACTGCCATGCTGAGGAAAAACGTCGTATGAGCATTCGAACACTAAGAAAAAACTATGGTTATAATTACCATATTAGTGGTGTTCAATATGCACTCTTAATTAGTAGTGGCCATAACCAATATAAATGATATTTTCACTGGAGCAATCGTAATTTTACAAGTGTGCGGTGGTAAAATTACCATTTAATGGTAAAAATATCTCTATTATTGGTTATGGCAACTACTAATTAAGAGTTCATATTGAACACCACGAATATGGTAATTATAAACATAATTTTTTCTCAGTGAATGTTGCCAAATTTCCGCTCAGAAAATATCTATTTATGAAGAACAAAGTTATGAATATTTGTCTCAAATTCACAGACTTTTCAGATCACTCTTCGAACAAAATCCTTCAAAAAATCAGAGGGGAAATATTCACAAATTTTCCTAAAAAATTGTTGTTTTCCGAAAGAAATTTGGCAACGCCAGATGGCTCATATGGCGTTCTTCCTTGCCGCGGCAGAGAATACCCTGTATACACTCTGCGAAATTGTATCGGGGCAAGAATCCTGATTTATGATGCTTGGCGGATAAACTCGAACGACGCAGCGCGAATATTTCCGACGAGACAATTAATTTTCATCATTTTCTTATCTCAATACAGTTGGACACACGGCCGGACACGAATGCTAACTCCCCCGAATCGCCCCCCCCCCCCCCCCCCCCCCCCCCCCCCCNCCCGCATCCTTGATGACGAAACCGTTGAATTATTCAACAACGTGCAGCCGTATGATTGGGACGGGACGCCGGTCCAACCTACATAGTTGTCTCTAAATCTGTGCGAGTAAGTTTCCGCCATAAATGCCACATAGCGGTAAAAAGCAAGGGAGTCCCCGCGTTCACAGAGAAAAAATTCGACGCAAAAATTTGGTTAATACCGGAAAGGAAACACGAAATGACCGAAGCCTTCGGTTGAAAATTTCGAGAGAGAATGCCAGCTAGTTTTCTTGAAGAGATATAATAGGTAACGAAGGGTGAATACAAACGTCGCGATCGAAGTAATGCATTTTCCAAGTCTCTCTACAGGGTGTCTACTAAAACAGGCTGATCAAAAATAGTAAGTACTTTTTCAGTGCATTCTCAAGAAATTCAGTACCTCCTCCAACAGAAAAATTCCGTACTTTTTCAGTGTCTTAATTTGACGAAATTTGAAAAATTTCAAAAATTTGAAATTGCGACAAAGATGAAAAAAAAATTAAAAAAATTCCGGACCTTTTTGTGCGATTTCCGCACTTTTTCAGTACTTCCGGACCGCCATTAAAAAATCAGTACTATTTCCGGATTTTCCGGAAATTTCGGACTTGTAGACACCCTGCTCTATTGTTTTCTGCGCTAAATTCACTGCAAACTGTACCGAAATCAACACAAGGTTTGTGTTTCACTTCCTATATTAATCAAAAGTAACACAAGGACTCAAATATTTTTATCAGTGTACGGAGATAAATAAGAATTCGACTATACATTTTGCGATTCGGAACTACAATTTTTAGCTCATTTATGAGAACACTTATGTGCATAGGGAAACTAAAGGTACACACGTTGTTTCTACACTAAGACAGGAATTGCAGTTTGAAATTGCAAAATACTGTGGTCCAATTCTGCAGTGCTAAGAGAGAACGTCGTATAAACCATCTTCAGTTGCCGTATTTCTTTTCATTAAATACACGTTTTCAGGAGTACTAGTGAATATTTTCCGTTCACTTCTTAAGAGAATTTTGTTCACAATTTGATCTAAATTATTTGAAATTATCAAGAAAAATATTCATGACTCCTCAAAAATAAATATTTCATTGGAGGAAATTTGGCAACTTTCGAATGTTCATACGGCATTTTTCCTAAGCACGGCAGAATTGCTGCTGTTTCTTCTACAGTGTTCATATTGGGCCCCTATTTTTCGTCGTAAGCAAAAGGCAACGCTATGAATTGTTAGCCTACTACACTATGTACATGTTGAACGTGCTCTGAAGGAAATGTTGATGAGATAAAATGACCTACGCCGCCAACGGTGCTTAGATTCTCACCACGTTTAGTGATACATTGACGCCCTCGAAAAATAGGAAAGCTTCCCTGGAGAATATTCCGAGGATAAGACTCGGAAAACCCGGCAGCCTCGACTCGAAACTGATGGTGACACGGCGCACGGGGGCACGGTTTTGGGGCACACGTGAGGGATTATCGCCTGGCCCTTCGTTACGTTTACCTTTCTGATTTCGCTCGATTTTTTCTACTTTAAAGGATATTCACGAAGTCCACGAGGGGTGGCTCTCAGCATGTATTGCAAAACTTGTAGAGTATAAATTGGACAGGGTTCATCGAAAAGGGACCGCAACCCACATTGAGTTGAAACTGAGAAAAAGGGGGTTGAAGTTTTACTCCTGCATACGGCTCAATGTAGAAGATAAGTATCAACCCCTCTTTTCTGTTTTCCTGCTTTAAGATTTTGGCAGAAGAAAATAAACGGCTGGTGGAACTCAAAAACATTCTTAACTCAATTTTTTCGAAAAGTGTGGTTCCTTTCCGATAAACTCGGTCCAAATAGACTCTACTTTCATCTTGGCGGACTTACAACATTTTTAAAGAGACTTAAATTCATACGAATGATCGATCTCGATGATTACACGACAAAATGCGTCATGGATACTTCTTATTTTTAACGTGACCTCAAAGTTCTAACTGAGGACTGAACTAATGATTTCTGCACAATTTCCAGGATTTTTGATACTGCTTTAATTCCTAACTTTGTGTATTTGTCATGATCCGTATCAAGCCATTATTAAAATTTAGCATCAAAACTTTTTATACGACCATAACTAAGTTTTTTGTCAAGTGCATAATGCTTTGGAGTGTTACGTTTTTAAATCATTCCTAAATTTTCATCAAAAGCTAAAAAATTGAAATTGGTCACTCGATGGATTAAAAACTTTAAGTGGGACCCGTTTTAAAGAACTTGGTCTCATCGTCAGCAATTGCCGAATCAAATCCCACTTGATTTTTTATCTCCATGCAAATGAGTGACAAATTATAATTATTTAGCCCTACAATCATTTCAATAATCTTGTGCAGTCCGATACACATTGTGATCCAAGATTTTCTCGGTTAAACTACATCCCGCGTACTTTTTCCTATTTCGTCGGTTTTTTCCGGTAGTGCTGCACAATTGATGGGCTCGGAGGACAAGGCGCATAAGTGCAGTTTTTCCTACTTCAAGAAATACAGGTTTGAAGTTCCAAAATTACATGGAACCCTATGACAGAAAGGAAGTTTCCTAAAACTCACTTTTTGATGCTTTGAAGTTAGATTTCATTTGTGAACTTTCCTCAGGATATACTTTCAAACTGAAGTTAAACTTAGTTAATGAATATCTCAATTTTTTCAAAAACTGCACTTATGCGCCTTGTCCTCCACGTCCCTCAACTGATCACGATTTTCTGACTCCGAGACGCAAGGCTTCGATAACTCGTCGCTATAAAGAACCACCTCCACCGCTAAACGCGATAACAAGTCAACTTTCATCCCTTATTCCCGCAAGTTTTAATGTTCTCACATTCACAACAAACTTTCGCGGTTTATCTCCTCGAAAAACGGCTTGATCCTCACAAAGAATGCACAATTCCGAAGCCTACTTGAGCGTTTGAAAGATGAAACTGCCCGACTTGCAAAAGAATAATATTTCATCCTCACGCGTATGGGCTCCGCTTACATTCCATATCCAACTTCGAGAGTTCATAAAAGAACTCAGCATTCGGGTGGAAATAACCAAGAACACGACAGCATTGCCGAGTTTGATGCGCTGAAAGAATACTTCATACTTGTTGTTGTAGGAAAGCGTAACACTTCTTTCTAGTATACGACAATGATGTAACGTGCGTTGTCTGAATGTTCAAATCTACTGAGTTTAAAGAGGGAGTAAAGGGTGATTTCTCCGCACTATTTACAGTCGTCTAACGTAACATCATTGCCAAGTTTCCGGCTAAAATTTGTCAAAGTCACATGAATCCAATAGGAAACTGAAGGGTTTTTCCACAAGGCTTACGATAATTACCGAAGTTTACGCCAAGTTTGCTCCTTAAAAAGTTTTTACAGCCCTTCGAGTAGCACGCCTCCACTTTTTTCTCACTGACATTATGATAGAGACGGATTTCTTTTTTCTCGCCAGATGCGGACAGGAACTCATTATTCACGCAAACGAGTGTTCTGCATTTGAAGGTTCGGAGAGGTGCAGGTAAGTATAGGAAGCCAGTTTCCTACCGGCTCACAGTGGATCGAGTCAATGGAGAGTTTGCATGCAAATTTTTTATTGCTTCATCTGAAAATTCTGAAAGAGCTGATTTCATTGTATTTCTTAAAATTTTTTTCTAATATGGTGAATAGTATGAAAATGGATTTAAAAATGAGAAAATTCACCGCCTAGTGACGTCATCTGGCGGCATTTCCCATTGAAACACATGTATTTTAGCAAATCAGATAATTTTGTCATATGTTCTCCAATAATTGTTTAATTCATGAACCGACGGTTTCCTCGCGTTCAGTTTACTCTGTAGTTTTCACTTAAACACGAAATTCATCGAATTTCAGACACCTGCAAATTCTCTATTAAAGAGGTCGGACATGGATATTGACTGAAACTGCAAATTTTGATGTTTCTTTTATCACATTTTAAATTTCAAGGGGTGCGCACAATAGAAAACACGAGGAAACCGATGAAATCACTTTTAGAACCTCAAAGTTTTGTATGAACGGAGTTATGAACGTTTTAAGTTTCCAAAAGTTGTCCGACCTCTCCTATTGACTGGATTCACTGTGCGGCTGCCGAGAGCGCGCCGAGTGCTTCAAAAACACAATCGAAGCATTATTATACCTTATTATTATACCTATTAAATTCCGAGCACAGGGATGCAAAAAGTTCCAAAAAGACGACTGTTCCCTGCGATTCGGCTTGTTTGCTTTACGGTCAAATTTCCGATTTGTCTCGACGTGGAAATCCGCCTGATTCCACACAAAAGCATGCGATTTGCACCACTTTTCAAAAATACAATATGCATTGAGGAAAAATGGTCCTCAGTTTTGGAAGATCTTATGACGATGCTCAGTTTTGGAAGATCTTATGACGGTGCTCAGTTTTGGAAGATTTCATGAACCAAGATACGCTTCACGTTGACCCCTTTATCCAAAGTTCTGCCTAGCTAAGGAAAAACGCCGTGTGAGCCTCTGATAGTTGCTAAATTTTTCCTCTGAAAACATTAATTGTTGAGGAAAATTCTGAGTATTTTTCTTTGAAATTTCCACACACTTTAGAGTAAATTTCAAATTAAATTCTCTAAAATAGCTGAAGAAAAATATCCTAAAATTTCCTTGAAAATTCGAATTTTAGAGAAGGAAATTTGACAACGACTGGAGGCTTATACCGCGTTCTTCCTTAACACGGTAGATTGTCCTAAGCACTTGCATAAGGTCAATTAATAATAACAGGCGTTGAAATGAGGTTTTACAACAAAAATTGATCGCTTTCAAAAGTTTAAAATATTGGTCCTATTTTAATCTGTAGGCGCGACTGTGCTTACAATTTAAAGGAAAAGAAGTTCAGCCATAAACACTAAAAAACTTTTAAGGCTTAAAAAACTTATGGCCTATGGGAGGATTGGATAGTAAATCATGCACAAATGCTTATGTGTAAAATCAACATAGGTACTTGGCTTTTAAGCAAAGCACGAGTAGTACAACAGTCCATTTGTAGACAACTGGTAGTAAAATAGTAAAGACTCGTTGAAGCGATATGAAGAAATGAAAGAAAAATATTTAATATTTTACCACTATCGAAAGTGTATAATAATCACCAATAGTAGTAAGCTGCAGAAACTTCTGCAAAATAAGAATCGACCAATTATTTTTATATTATGTTCTTCGCCTCTGCAAGAGAAAATCTTCACCATTTTAAATGGAAGGTTGCGCAAGACATCTTAGAGTCCCTTTATACTGAGAGTCAAGACAACACCCCCTCATGGAGTCACGAACGAGAATAAAGATTACAGAAATTGAAAGTTTTTCGTAATCTTTGATTGGCCCATTCTCAAATTCCTTTCTCAGTTCCTTCTCTCATTCCGTTTGTTCCTTGCCGAACCCGTAATTCCCTCGTCCATTCCAGATTATAATCTTTGCAATCGGCGAAAATGTAATCTTTAAGACATCTAGGCTTTTCAAAACTAAGGCGAGTCGCATGACTATTTGGAAAATATCATAATAATAATAATAATCATGTTATAATTTTGTAGAATTAATGTAGAAAGGAAAAACACGACACAAATGATCATACAATGGTTTCAAACACTGTTAAATACTCTTAAATAGATGAGTATTCAGACAGATCGGCAACTAGCTTCAAGAGAAGTTAGAGCTTCGATATGCAATAAGTTTTATGCGGAATTTCAAGCTACACGGCAAATTAAAAAGGAGAAGCTTCCAGTTTCCATGATTCGGCGAAAGCGATTAAAATGCGAGATTCTAACTTCGAAAATAGCAAATTAGTTTCGGGACGCGTAACTGTTCAACTTTGCACCTTATTTCTCACCGAAGTTTTGATTGAAAATAACTGACTGCAGTGCTTAAAAATTCCAGCTCCCATTCTGAATCCTAGGTGAGGGTGCAGGAAAAACACTTCTCAGTTCTATATATAGCATCAATATTTGCATGTTTCCTATTTTAATATAATAACAAATGCTTTGGAGTGGGTGAAAAATTATTGGATATTTTACTAAATGAGGCGTGACCAGGGAAAAGAGGACACAGGGGAAAGATCAATATTTTCATCGAAATACAATATGCATACTGTATCGTGTTCATTTCCTGTGTCCGTACTTTAAAAAATGCAAAAAAAAATTGAAGAAGACTTTTTTAAGAATATGTACATTTAGATGAAAAAACAAGTTATTACATTCAGTTGTAACTTATAGCATTTCAGCGCAATCATTTATTCTGGGATCGGTCATATGCAAATTCTATTTTAATACCTTCTTAGACCATATTTCGTAAATATCGAAACTATTCTTTATCTGAAGATGCTTGCGATTGCGAAAACAAATTATTCCATCAAAAATTAATTTTCAAAATAACGAGCGTTATTCTCAGAAACTTGGAAGTGCATCCAAGCGTGAAACAACTTTCATCGAACAGAGACGCGAGTTAACTGAAAAAGAGATTCAACACTGGCAACAGAGCTCCCTCATAGTTGCTTTCCTTAAATATATTATCCTCTATCTAATAGTTTCCTTAAAAAAAAAAAAAAAAAACATGGTCAATTCTATCACTAAAGCCTTAAGCAAGCAGTGTGTGGGGGAAGGAAGGCCTGACCTCAACTACGAAAAGTCTCACAGGAAGAGGGTAGGGGTGGTTAGGGGGGGTTAAGCCCGATTTCATTACGCCTTTCAATTTAAACGAAATAAAAATATGAAATAATTTTTTCAATTGCACCTATTTTCCAGGTTTCTTCCATTATTTTCTGAAAAAATGGTTCAGGTCGGTCCTGCGTAATTCGTAAAGGGAGAAGGCTGCCTTTCGGGTGCCGTACAAGGGGGCGGGGGGTCGAAAAGTCGGGCAAAACTTCTTACGCAATATACTTGAACAGTATTGGGCCGTTCAAGTATATATCGAGGACAGATTCGGATGTCCTTGATGTCGTAAATACGAGTGATAAAACGACATTAAAATGCGGAGTCATGCTTGAAGACTCATTTACAGCTGCAATTAAATGATGGATTCCAAGTTTAGCCGCGAAAAACAACGGGTGGCGTCCTTAAAAGGGGTGAAATAACGTCGGGACAGACACCGAGTCATCAGGGGCTGTTTTAAAATTAATCACCCCGGATAATGGCGCGCTATCAATTGTAATGAATGACGGTTAATTATGAAACAATGCCTGCGCGGTGTTGCCAAGCGATAAATTTAACAAATTAAATTGGAGGTGTTTTTAAAAAATTAACTTATTTTAATTGGACTCGTTTTCCTAAGAAACATGTGATCATCACTAAAAAAAAATAGCTAAAAGCCTATTTAGAATTGAAACGAGATTCTTTCAGATTTAAGGACAATTTTTTGAGGGTATTTTATTCATTAATGCAAAATACATTTTTGTTGAGGCAGACATTTTCTTTAAATCAAATAAGTGATAAAAAAAATGTAACTTTATCATCGATGAAAAAAATGAGTGAATTACAAAAATATTTCACTTATAAAATGTTTGTAATTAATGCAATTTCTTTATCCTCAAAAAATTTCTTCGAGGAAAAAAAGAAAAAGAATAGGTTCTTGAGGAGCAAATTTTTAACTATTTTTTTCAGTGAATGCTATTCCTGAACATACTTACAGAAACGCATGTTTAAACGACGCAACATCAGTTTCCGAGTCATTTTAAACGCTGAGAAAATTAACATACATTAAACGTTGTTGAAATCGGCCCATTGTTGAGAAAACAATTTTCATCGCATGTATGTAGCGAATGGGTTGAAACAAACGATCTTAGAACGTATTCGACTTTCTGCTGCTTTTGTTTCGATGCGTGTTCGATAAGTAAACACTGGAAAAAAACACGTTGGATCTTGAGTCAAGACTCAGAAAAACATCGACAAGAAAAAATACTCTTTGACTCAATCAGATTTAAGCTTAAATCAAGAACCAAGCATCTTAATTTGAGTGGATTTCCTTTTGATTTAGGCTTAAATCTGATTGAATCAAGAGTCCTTTTTCTTGTCAATGTTTTCAAGAGTCTGGACTCTAGATCCAATGTGTTTTTTCCAGTGAACTTAAATTCAGAAATGTGGCAACTCGCTCGGTTGGAGAATGTTGAATTTCCACGATTCATTTGGCCTAAATAGTTTTTAATTCAATATTAAGTGCTGGCTCAGCGGGCGTTCTGAGTAGGAATAAAGTATCTTGAGCTTGTTGAATTAATTGAAATTTAATATGGATTGTGAGCGTTCATCCGCGGAGCCTACCGGCGCGGCGGAGAGACATCTCGCGAGTAGGCGACGCTTGATCCGTTCAAATGAAGTCGTGGCAGCGAGATCAGCCGCTAAAGTTGAATCGCACTCGACCTTGTTTCAATTTGAAAGGGTGCCGAAACAGGATCTTAGGAAGCGTATTACGGATTTGATTCCTTGAGGTGGTTCTGTCGCAGGCGAATAATAGTCAAATCAGGCATTTTGTCAAATGTCCACGTAGATGGAAGACGTCCACGTAGAAATTTTGATAATTTATGGCGAAGAGCTCACAACTTTTCAAAGTTTTGGGGGAAAAATAACTCATCAAATCTACAAAGTTCTCTTCTTCCTTCCTTTTCGAATGCTCCTCATCTATTTAAATTTGAAAATCGTGTAAGTTCTGCATTCCATGACATGCTGAAAATATCGAGATAAATGTTCGTTTAGGAGCCAAAAATTGTTGAAGATAATGCATAATCATATCAGGCAGTTTGCCGAATGTCCGGGAAGATAGCCAAATTTTGAAAGTTTACGAAATTTTGAAAATTTATGGCGAGAGCTCACAAGTTTTCAACGTTTTGGGGGGAAAATAAGTCATCAAATCTACGACCTTCCTTTGTCCCTTCCTTTCCGAATGTTACTCGATCATCTACTTAAATTTGAAAATTGTATAAGTTCTGTATTCCATGACATGCTGAAATTATCGAGAAAAATTTTCGTAAAGGTGCTAAAAATCGTTGAAGATATTATTGTGTGATGCACATTTTTACAGAGAATTCTCTTTTCAGGAGCAACGAATTATTATGTCCGAAATTAAGGAAAGAAGCAGAATTTCGATCCAAGTATGAATATTTGACTATTTGTCCGCAGGCATTTGTCAAAATGCCTGATTTTACTATCTGCCTGCGACAGTTCTAGTGCATTTTGCAGAATGATTCGACAGTTAAACGATCGACTATGGACCTCAGGAAATTCTTCCAAAATCTTCGGATTTCACGTCACATTTTGACAGAGACTGGAGTATCTGTATAGGGCGGGTATAGACTGTCGAAACTTGCGGAGCTTTCAGGGCCCTAAAGGGCAGCCAAACTTGTCACGCGAAACTCTGTAGAACTTGCAGCTGCCAATGGTCATATTTCTCTCCTCTTAATTGATTCTCAGGAAAGTTAAAAATTTATAGAACACGTTCACGTATTGTGTCTCATCAATATTGACCCAAGAGAATAAGAAGAAGCGAAAAAAAAGAAAAGGAAAAAAATTCAGTACTTGTTTGATGACTTTTATCACATTTAGTATCTATGGCACTGTAAGGAGGGTGGTTTTTGGGTGTTGATAAGGAGGAACTATGAGGGCTACATTGACACATATTTTATTTATACTATTTCAATTATTGGCTTCACATACACATATATATGAACAGGTCTAAGGTTTGAGAGTGGGCTATGAGATG